>OX465288.1:78864384-78945335 GCA_949987695.1 Merzomyia westermanni
AAAGATTCGTAAAAAAAATCACCAAGATCGGAGCTATATATAGTATATATCCCATACAACCGATCGTTCAGATAAGAGGATTATGGCCATTTATCCCTCATTTTAAAAGATTAAAACTTGAAACTTACTGAGATATTTGCTTACAGATAATAAAAAATTTGGTAAAAAATCGCTAAGATCGGAGCTATATATAGTATATATCCCATACAACCGATCGTTTAGATAAGAGGATTATGGCCATTTCTCCCTCATTTTGAAAGATGAAAACTTGAAACTTGGTGAGATATTTTCTTATGGATATTAAAAGATTTCGTAAAAAAATCACCAAGATCGGAGCTATATATAGTATATATCCCATACAACCGATCGTTCAGATAAGAGGATTATGGCCATTTCTGCCTCATTTTAAAAGATGAAAACTTGAAACTTGGCGAGATATTTTCTTATGGATATTAAAAGATGTCGTAAAAAAATCACCAAGATCGGAGCTTTATATATTATATATCCCATACAACCGATCGTTCAGATAAGAGGATTATGGCCATTTCTCCCTCATTTTAAAAGATGAAAACTTGAAACTTGGCGAGATATTTTCTTATGGATATTAAAAGATGTCGTAAAAAAATCACCAAGATCGGAGCTATATATAGTATATATACCATACAACCGATCGTTCAGATAAGAGGATTATGGCCATTTATCCCTCATTTTAAAAGATGAAAACTTGAAACTTGGTGAGATATTTTCTTATGGATATTAAAACATTACGTAAAAAAATCACCAAGATCGGAGGTATATATAGTATATATCCCATACAACCGATCGTTCAGATAAGAGGATTATGGCCATTTCTCCCTCATTTTGAAAGATGAAAACTTGAAACTTGGCGAGATATTTTCTTATGGATATTAAAAGATGTCGTGAAAAAATCACCAAGATCGGAGCTATATATAGTATATATCCCATACAACCGATCGTTCAGATAAGAGTATGGTCATTTATCCCTCATTTTGGAAGATTAAAACTTGAAACTTACTGAGATATTTGCTTACAGATAATAAAAAATTTGGTAAAAAAATCGCTCTCTCGGGGCTATACATAGTATATATCCCATACAACCGATCCTTCAGATAAGAGGATTAGGGTCATTTATCCCTCATTTTAAAAGATTAAAACTTGAAACTTACTGAGATATTTGCTTACAGATAATGAAAAAATTTGGTAAAAAATCGCTAAGATCGGAGCTATATATAGTATATATCCCATACAACCGATCGTTCAGATAAGAGGATTATGGCCATTTATCCCTCATTTTGGAAGATTAAAACTTGAAACTTACTGATATATTTGCTTACAGATAATAAAAAATTTTTTAAAAAAATCGCTAACTCGGGGCTATATACTCGTATAGTATATATCCCATGCAACCGATCGTTCAGATAAGAGGATTATGGCCATTTCTGCCTCATTTTAAAAGATGAAAACTTGAACCTTGGCGAGATATTTTCTTATGGATATTAAAAGATGTCGTAAAAAAATCACCAAGATCGGAGCTATATATAGTATATATCCCATACAACTGATCGTTCAGATAAAAGGATTATGGTCATTTATCCGTCATTTTGGAAGATTAAAACTTGAAACTTACTGAGATATTTCTCTTCTCTCTTTATGGCGCTCTATATGGCGCTATATAGTATATATCCCATACAACCGATCGTTCAGATAAAAGGATTATGGTCATTTATCCCTCATTTTGGAAGATTAAAACTTGAAACTTACTGAGATATTTGCTTACATATAATAAAAAATTTGGTAAAAAAATCGCCAAGATCGGAGCTCTATATAGTATATATCCCATACAACCGATCGTTCAGATAAGAGGATTATGGCCATTTAGCCCTCATTTTGGAAGATTAAAACTAAAAAAAATTTAATGTATTGCCTTCGGCACAGCCAAAGACAGCGCCGTCCTTACTTGCGTTTTTTTTCGTTAAGTTTGTCACAATCGGCGACAATATACCATTCAGGCCAGGCATCTAATGAGTCTGTAAATTTTTTAACCACTACCTGCGAAAGGGTTTGAAAAAAGGGGTTTTCAAAAAAACTTCATATGCTTCAATGGCCTGTGCAGGCTGGGATGTTCAGTAGGTAGGTACAGGGTGGCGCAAAAGTAATCCTCCTATCAGAAAATGCTATAAATTTTGCGATTGGCCCCTAAAGTCAGTTCTGTTTTGACATTTGTGTAGTAAACACATGCGAAATACACGTTAATAAACAATGTTACGCTACACTGCTCCAGAACGCGGAATATTGCTGACTATTTATTTGACCAATAACACTGCTCTACACACATTCTGTCCTATGAACCAAATGGACTTTTTCGGAAAGGGGACAAAAAATAAAAATACACGTGTATCGGCGATTTTCATGTACACGTCAGAATTTTTTTTTTTTAGGTATAAAGTATAAAATTCGTAGTGTCCATTTGCCGCCTGTGTGAAAGACTTTGGATCGATTTTTACCCCTTCTTCCGTGATCCAATCGAGCTGAATTTTTGCAGGCAGACTCGTGAAAATGTCTGTATCACGTCAAATTAAAAAAATTCTCAAATTTTCCTGAATTAAAAAAAAAAAAAAAAAAAAATCCCATTTTTCAGCGAGACAGAGAGTTTAAATTGTCGAACAGTGTTTTAAACAGCTGTTATATATCATATTATTATCAAAAATTGTTACATTAAAAATTCCAATGCTTTTAAAGAAACTTAGGCCTTTTATTTTTGCGTTTGTAAGCATTTGTGTCAGTATCGCGACAAATAGACCAACAGTATTCGCCAAGCATATGCGTAATGTCTCCTCCTTTAAAGCGCTTTTCAATAGCCGCAATGTCCCGATGGAACCTTTCGCCATGCTCATCGCTACAAGCTCCTAGATCATCAGGGAAAAAATCTAAATGGTTGTGAAGGAAATGGATCTTTAGCGACGTTAATATGCCCATTTCGCCATATGCCGAAATCATTTCTGCAACAATATCTTTATAATTCGCATGGTTTGCCTGCTGAGCTATTCAAACACGGAGGCGAGGAGCTGGTAAGGCGCATGCATCAGCTTCTATGCAGAATTTGGTCGGATGAATGCATGCCTGAAGATTGGAATCTAAGTGGTCTCTGCCCAATCCCCAAGAAGGGCGATCCTGCAAACTGCGCCAACTATCGCGGAATCAGCCTTTTGAATATCGCATATAAGGTCCTATCAAGCGTATTGTGCGAAAGACTGAAGCCTGATGTGAACAGACTGATTGGACCTTATCAGTGTGGCTTCAGACCTGGTAAATCTAGCATCGACCAGATTTTTACAATACGCCAAATCTTGGAAAAAACCCGTGAAAAAAGAATCGACACGCATCATCTCTTTGTTGATTTTAAAGCCGCTTTCGATAGCACAAAAAGGAGCTGCCTATATGCCGCTATGTCTGAATTTGGTTTCCCCGCAAAACTTATACGGCTATGCAAAATGACCTTGAGCAACACCGCCAGCTCGGTCAGAATTGGGAAGTACCTCTCCGAGCCGTTCGAAACTAAACGAGGTTCCGGACAGGGTTACCCCCTATCGTGTGATTTCTTTAATTTAATGCTGGAGAAAATAATGGCGGCCGCCGTGGTGTGGAGGTAGTGTTGCCGGCCTACCACACCGAAGGTCCATGGTTCGAGCCCTGGTACAGGTAACATCAAAAGTGATTTGAAAAAAAGTTTTTCAAAACGGGGTCGCCCCTCGGCAGTGGTTTGGCAAACTCTCCGAGTGTATTTCTGCCATGACAGGCTTCTCAGCAAAAATTCGTCTCCTTTGTAGATGCCGTTCGGAGTCGGCAAAAAACTGTAGGTCCCACCAATTTGTAGGGAAAATTTTAAATCGGCACACCACAAATTGGAAGAGAAGCTTGGCGCAAAAATCTCTTAGGAGGTTTATGATGATATACCTGTTGTATATCGCGCCATAAAGAGAGAGAAAGAGAAAATAATACAAGCTGCAGAACTTAACCGCGCTGGAACAATATTTTATAAAAGCGTGCAACTGTTGGCATATGCTGACGATATTGATATAATTGGCCTTAACAACCGCGCCGTAACTTCTGCTTACTCCAAATTAGAAAAAGAAGCGGAGAAAATGGGATTGGTGGTGAACGAGGGCAAAACGAAGTACCTTCTGTCATCATGCAAAGAGTCAGCGCATTCGCGCTTTGGCAGCCAAGCCACTGTTGGCAGCAATAATTTCGAAATAGTAAAAGACTTCGTTTACCTGGGAACCAGCATTAATACCAACAATAATGTTAGCCTAGAAATCCGACGAAGAATCACTCTTGCAAACAAATGCTACTTCGGACTGAGAAGGCAATTGAAAAGTAATGTCCTCTCTCGACGAACGAAAATAACACTCTACAAGTCACTCATCGCACCGGTCCTGCTATATGGTGCAGAAGCGCGGACACTAACAACATCTGATGAGGCGGCTCTGGGAGTATTCGAGAGAAAGGTTCTTCGAAAGATTTGTGGACCTCTACGCGTTGGCGACGGCGAGTACCGAAGAAGATTTAATGATGACCTGTATGAACTTTACGCAGACGCCGACATAGTTCAGCGAATTAAAACACAGCGGCTAGGCCACGTAGTGCGAATGAGCGAAGATGCTCCAGCCCAGAAGGTATTCTTATCGGCACCCGCCGGTGGAAGCAGAGGAAGAGGGAGACCACCACTCCGATGGAAGGACCAAGTGGATACCGATTTGCGATCCCGCGGTGTTTCCAATTGGCGCCAGTTGGCGCAACGAAGAAACGACTGGCGAGCTATGTTGGACGGTCAAAATCGCCCGGGCGGTTAGATGACCATTTAAAGAAGAAGAATTCGCAGCTCGTTTGTTGCCAAGAAACTGCTCAATAACGGCAACTGTGCCTTTCTATGCACGTTGTTCGATAGGACTAAATTTTGATGAAAATTCATTACTTCCACCTATTTGTTTTATCTGCGGACCATTGAAAACACCTTAAAACATACACGTTGTTAAAAAAAATAAACTTACAGAATGCTTTCTTAAAAAAATACCTGCATGAATCTTTGCGTCGCTCAATTTCGGAAAAATTTTGCGCAAACTTGCAATCGCCTCGCCCTCACGATCTAGTTTTTTAACAAAATTTGATACGAGACCGAGCTTAATGTGTAGTGGGGGCAAAATAATTTGAGATGCCTGCACCAATGGTACATTTTCAATGCTTTCTACGCCTACTTTGTAGCATGTTCGCTGCTTCCACTTAAATTCAGTATAATGCTGATCTCTTTTGCGACCTTCCCATGTACACAAAAAGCACTGGTGGGTTGGAAATCCACGCTTAACACCCATTAGTAATCCCACCACTTTCAGATCGCAGCATACTTTCCAATTACGCTTTTGATACTTTATCAGCTGTAATATTAATTCCATGCCTTCGTATGTTTCTTTGAGGTTTGTGGCATATGCGATCGGGACAGCTGGTTGTTTGTTACCGATATGAAGCATCACGACTTTAAGGCTGTTGACCGATGCATCGATGAAAAGTCGCCACTCCTCTGAAATATGAGAGTAACCCATTTTTGCAAACATCGAATCAATATCATAACAATAAGCCAGGTTTTTATCCCGATCTTCGTGCAATTTAAAAAATTCGTCATATGGAATAGTGCTAGGTCGATCACGCGAGGCTGTTATTTTGAAATCAGCCGCCACTATATTCCACTGCTTAAATCTTGATGCAAAGAGTTCCGCTGTTTTCTTCGATAAATTTCCGTCTCGTACAAGGTCATTGAAGTCGGATTGCGTTACTAAATGCGGCACTGCAATCCCAAGCTCACTGGGTGTTGGTACAAATTCCGATACTACTGAATTCTCACATATCGGCGTCGATGCAAGAAATGTTGATAGCACTGTTGGTACTTCTGTTGATTCTCCATCGCTTAATTCGGGAACATCATCAAAAATCTCCATTGAAGCCGCTATACGTTCTTCTGGTGAGTACAGAACCGCTGGAATAACCGATTCCACATTAGCGTAGCAAATTTTGTTGCGGCGAGAGTATTGGTACCCTTTAGTTTTAGTACAACTTTGGCAAAAGTAGCACAATTCTTTGCAGTGCTCCGTACGTGGTAGCCAAATTGTTGGTACAGCGTACTTTATTGTCGACCTTCTATCAGTAAACTTGCATAAATTTCTATAGCAATAGTCGCACACAACTTCCGGAGTATACCACAAGTAAGGAGCATAAGCAGTCTTAAATGTTTTCTGAAACGAATTAACCACTGTTTTCGTGATATTTTTAAGATTTTTGCTTGGTGCGAATAAGCCACAAACGTAACAAAAGTTATTTCGAGTCGGGCACTGCATTTTTTCTCAGATGAAATATATAGAAACACGTTTTCGCACCACAGAACTTGTAATCGCTGGACCGGCTTAGCACATTTAACGCGTTTAAAACTAACCGACAACTAAATGATTTAAAAACAGGTTTAATGGAACGGTCTCTTCTACTGAAAGTGAAGTGTAGTGAAAGTGAAAGATAACAGCTGTTTAAAACACTGTTCGACAATTTAAACTCTCTGTCTCGCTGAAAAATGGGAATTTTTTTTTTTTTTTTTTTAATTCGGAAAAATTTGAGAATTTTTTTAATTTCACGTAATACAGACATTTTCACGAGTCTGCCTGCAAAAATTCAGCTCGATTGGATCACGGAAGAAGGGGTAAACATCGATCCAAAGTCTTTCACACAGGCGGCAAATGGACACTACGAATTTTATACTTTATACCTAAAAAAAAAAAATTCTGACGTGTACATGAAAATCGCCGATACACGTGTATTTTTATTTTTTGTCCCCTTTCCGAAAAAGTCCATTTGGTTCATAGGACAGAAAAAAAGTTCGTTTTTGTATCACAGTGTAATCGGTCGGTGAAAAACCGTTACTGCGCAAAAGTAATCCTCTTATCAGAAAATGATATAAATTTTGTGATTGGCCCCTAAAGTCAGTTCTGTTTTGACATTTGTGTAGTAAACACATGCGAAATACACGTTAATAAACAATGTTACGCTACCCTGCTCCAGAACACGGAATATTGCTGACTATTTATTTGACCAATAATCGGTCGGGGCCAAACGGTTACTGTGAATGGTGAGCGCTACAAAGCAATGATCAACGAGTTCTTTTTGCCGCAACTTGATGAATTGGGATTGGAAAACATGTGGTTCCAACAAGACGGTGCAACAGCACACACTGCACGTGCCACAACCGATATGCTGAACATCGGAAGCTTACGTTTGCGCCACCTTGTATATATGACCATACTTCTTTCTTACGAAAACCCGCGTTGGCATTTTCCATACAGTATGAAGCATTTTTTCTTATGATCTGCGTTTTGCCTTAAGAAAAATTGACGGGGAAAAATTTCTTGAGTGTCTTTATGGAGTTTTCTCATTTCTGGCGATGTCCGTAGTAAGCTTTAAAAAGACAAATGAATTTTTGAGAAATATAAAAATGTTCGATTTTGCAAAAAAAAACATTTTTTTTTACATTTTTAAGTGAATAACTCCACACTCATCGATCATTTAAAAAAAAATTTCTTATCAAGACTTGAAGAAAATTTTTCGGGAATCCACTGGTGTTCCTCTCAACGAATTTAGATAAGTAATTTTCAAGATATGATAAAATGAATGGAAAGACCTCTGTGAAAATTCGTGATTTTAGAAAAAGAAAAAAAATCGTATCCATAGAATTTTAAAATTTTGGGTGTTTTTTTACTTAGGGGGACATAATACATCGAAATTAAATAGTTAGACTTTAAAGTAATTTCTCTTGTTGACTAGTGTTATTGACATATGTACAGAGGTTATAAAGTTGCATGTATGTAGGAAAATCAAGTATAAAGTGTCAGAACACACGTTATTTGTGACTATATGTTGCACAGGATTGGTAACAAATGTCTACTTCATGTGACTGCAGCTTGTTGCGTCTCTGATAAACTTGGCTTCAATGTTGCTAGCAGTGGTCATCTTGTACAAATTTTCAACAGCAATGTTGCACGTTTAAGACTATAGATTCATTGTCCCTCGCTACAGGTGTCTGAATTGAACTAATATACACATGTTTACTCAACTACCCACGAGCAACATTGACCCTAACCTACCTCAACGCTACACCACTTGGACAGCGATTGTTTTGGTACATGATATTTACATACACATCCGAGAAGATCTGCCTGCGCAGTCGGTATGCGCTTCTGAGCACCCTGAACTATAAATCATGTGCTTAGCATACGAAGATAGTGGTTGTTCTTGGGTTCTGTTCCCTTTCAATGGCAATCTAACATTCACTATCCTATCAGAAGTTTTCTTAAGGCGCCCTGGTAATTGCTAATGACACTGCGCTCAATCAGCGTTCACTAAACTCACCAATTTCCAAAACCAGAATATATAATTTTTTTTTCAGAAAACTGTTATCGCCAACGTTTTCAGCGCATAATTTTAAGTGGGACAGGAGTATGAGACAAATTCGTTTTTATCGAAAACATTTTTGCATGTATGCTGAAAAACACCTTTAAAAAAATGGCAAAAGGGTAAATTTTTTGACCAAAACACTCCCCAAAACCCAAAAAATATTTTGTCTTTTCAAAAAACTGTTATCGCCAACGTTTTTAGCGAACATTTTTGGGTCGGACAGGGTATACATGAAAATTTTAAAGTCAAACGAAAATTTTTTTAATGAAAAAACCTTACAAATCAAAGTCGAAAAAAGTCAAAAAAAATTAATTTCGCAGGCTCGAAAATTATTTTTTTGGGTATGCGTAGTGGAACTTTTTTTTCCTGAGCCCAAAACCTATCGCAAAATCGATGGCGCGATATCGGTTAATAAATCGACTACATAAAAGTTAGCAATACAATGAAAGGAGCCCTCGTTCTACTTTATTTATCAAAAAAAGTGATTTAAATGATGTTTGGGCTCGTTGCAACATTTTTCAAGCCTGAACACAGTATTAGGCATTACAACGCAACTAAATCACTATAAATACTATAATTATTTAAACTGTAATCAAATTTTACGGAGCCAAACAACTCCGCTTGTGCACAGATATACATGCGCGCGCAATGCGACCAGCTACCAACGAGTTGATCACCCAGACTTGTATCTGCACGGTTGGCACATTCGGCCGCGAATGACGGTAGGACGTTTACTCAGCCTTCACTTCTCTCTTCGGCATAACTTTAAGCTGCCTGGCGACACGCAAGCATATGCTGCTGGTAGCCATAGCAACGGGTGGTTGTGTGCGTAATCGGGTGATTGTCGTTTGCCCGGCCACCATACAAGCATAAAGCATCAAGCGCCATTTGTATTGAAAATTCGTAGCGTGCGGACGTAAACATGTCATCGGATGACGATTTTGTTTGCTTGTAACTGCAGTTGTTTTGGCGGAAAAAAAGATAAAAATTAAAAAAAGAAAATTCTGGATGAAAAGTTTGCATGAAAAACGTAAACAGTTTACGCATGAAAACCTCTTAAAAGAGTTAAAAGCATCATGCACTCGTAGGTTTCAATAAACCGCAACGTAAAATCTTTTTCTTCCGCGAGCTTGCTCATTTCACGTTCTCACAAAACTAACACACTAATGCTTGTCAAACACGTTGGCAACGATCAAATAGACCAGCTGTCAAGCGAAAAAAACTAAAATTTTTGATTTTCATCAACGAAATCCGACAACAAGTACGTGTGAGCACGACTACCCGTCGTTCGCGCCGATTGCTATGGTAACCACCCGTTGCTATGGCTACCAGCAGCATATGCTTGCGTGTCGCCAGGCAGCTTTACACTTATGCTGCAGCTACTCGCTTGGCCGAAATTTGGTTAGCATCTACGTTCCACTCCTGTCTTTGTGTGCGTACAATACTGCGCTCATACACATGCCTGCCCAGCGGCGAAAATTCACATTACAAAATGCAATACTTCTCCAACACTTTACAGACAGTTTCCCTTCAAAAATCAGTTACAACCAATATTACTTTCCCATAAGCATGACCGTTCTGTTGACAAAGTCGATTACATACCTCTTTACTAGTAATGGAATAATTGTGTGAATGTACGGCAATAGAGCAAAGACGAACTTTCGCGAAGTTTAAACACTTTACGAAGCAGAAATCATAGAGATTCTTTCATTATATATGGACATACAATGTAATACATGGTAATAAAGTACTTTAAAGGTTTCGTAATGCATTATGTGGAAGGACTGCAAACTCACTTCGCCGCTGGGTGGTAGATATGTGAACTGTGTCTCTCTGGACGTCGCCGTGCGCCTACAGCATGCGTATTCGCACTCGATTTGCTACTACTACTATTGCCTACGTAAATCATCACTGACCCTCGTTCAACTGAGCGCACACACGGTCATGCAGACTTACATTTCTCTCTAAAATTGCCTATGATTAATCGTGCCGCACTCTTGTCATCAAGATTCCAAATTAAAACGTGGAATATGTGAATCAATCAATTATTTGTAATTACCAAAAACACTTCTCTCAAAACAAATTTTTTTTACAAATTCCACTTAATTTTTCATGCTGGTTATATCTGTTTGGTTTTTGGCCTTTGTCAATTCTTAACCCGCGCGACTATTGGCGTAGGCTATAGTGTTAAAGTTGGATCTTGTTATTTCCACTTGACTTTTATCGCAAGGACTTGAACGATTTAGTATTGGATATCTGTGCAGTTGGTGGTTGAACTTTGCTGGGAACTTTGACCACACTATAAAAAAACACATTCGCACTGATCGCTGGTTAATTGGAAAAGAACAGGGATGGGCCAATATTTGGCTCCTACATCAGAGCCAGCAAGTGCTGGGTGAAACGTTTGCATGTTTCGCGGTGTCAGAAGAGTAAGAAATACATATATACGCTTCGACTCGAATGATGTTCATCGCAACAAGGTTGCGGAAATACTAAAGATCTGAAAAGAAGGTATTCTCTCTCAACCACGAAAATCAATTCTTAAACTGTGTTGAAATAATACGAAATCAAAAAATATATTTTAAGCTATCCGTTTTTGACATTAATTTGGCCTTTGCATATATACAATTATATGCAACGCGGGTATTTTGTCATATCTTTACATCTTTACATACAAGGTGGCGCAAAAGTAATCCTCCTATCAGAAAATGCTATAAATTTTGCGATTGGCCCCTAAAGTCAGTTCTGTTTTGACATTTGTCTAGTAAACACATGCGAAATACACGTTAATAAACAATGTTACGCTACACTGCTCCAGAACGCGGAATATTGCTGACTATTTATTTGACCAATAATCGGTCGGTGAAAAACGGTTACTGCGCAAAAGTAATCCTCCTATCAGAAAATGCTATACATTTTGCGATTGGCCCCTAAAGTCAGTTCTGTTTTGACATTTGTGTAGTAAACACATGTGAAATACACGTTAATAAACAATGTTACGCTACACTGCTCCAGAACGCGGAATATTGCTGACTATTTATTTGACCAATAATCGGTCGGGGCCAAACGGTTACTGTGAATGGTGAGCGTTACAGAGCAATGATCAACGAGTTCTTTTTGCCGCAACTTGATGAATTGGGATTGGAAAACATGTGGTTCCAACAAGACGGTGCAACACTGCACGTGCCGCAACCGATATGCTGAACATCGGGAGCTTACTTTTGCGCCACCTTGTATAGTAAAATTGTAACAGGTCGATGTCTGTACATTGAAGATATTCAAGAAAAACTGATAGGAGAGGTCGTTATTGGACCAGCGGAACTCAAATCTACAATTTTTAGAATTTTTGTCTGTCTGTCTGTCCGTCTGTATGATTGTGCGTGTATCACGCAAAAACTACTGAATAGAATTACCATTCTATCACTTAACGTCTAACTTAAAACTTAGGACAACTTTCATTTCGATATCTCATCCAGTTCCCGAGTTATTGACCAAAATGTGGGAAAAATGTGACCAAAAATGTGGGTTTTTTACCATAACGCCCGCGTCACACAAAAACGACTGCATAGAAATGAATGAAACTTTCAATAATCATTCTCTAGACGTCTCTCCTAAAATTTAAGATATCTTTCACCTCGATATTTTACCCGGGTCCCAATTTATTGACCTAAATGTGGACCCAGGGTGACTGTATTATTTGTGCTTTTAAGGCGGAACAAAGTTCGGCGGGTCAGCTAGTATTTATATAAATATTTAAAGAAGTATTGTAAAAGTAAGAGTATTAGAGGAAGTAGTAGTAGAAAATCTTACTAATGCAAATTTTTCATACAATTGGGTGAAAACGAAACTTATAGGCCGCGCTTATAAAGAATAACCCTTAGCCGATTCAGCACTGGCTTCGCGATTCACGGTTTTTCTGCACAGAATCCCCTTCCGTGTGGGCGGCCTTGGGCCGCGCTTATAAAAAATAACTCTTAGCCGATCACTTACCGGCCTCGCGTTCCACAGTTTGTCTGCACAGAATCCCCTTCTTTTTGGGCGGGCATTGGCCGCGCTTATAAAAAATAGCCATTAGCCGAGCCAACACTGGCTCCGCGATTCACAGTTTTTCTGCACAGAATTCGCTTCTGTGTGTTTAAACCAGAAAAGTATTATGCACACTAGGGTTAATCACTATTGCCCTGACATACATTACCGCATTTTTATAATAGTATTCGAACAAAAAAAAACGAAACTCTGAGATTGGCAACGATACTCACGCGTTCTCTTAGCCGCTCTCAACCCCCCCTCCGTGACTTTTGTGGCTGTTTCTCAAAGTCCCAAAAAAATAACCAATAACCGATTTTCTGACCAACTTAGGTTTTCTAACAATGCATTTTATTAAACATTTTTATCATATACAATGAGGAAAAATTACAACGATACGCACAGCGATGGTATCGGATGACATGTTTCGAAGTGCCCAACTTCTCATCACGTTTTGGAGTTATTTTCATTGTCGGATTGCTTTGCATTTATGATTTTCCTTTAACATAAACTAAATTGATTTTTGTTTTAATGGCTATGGTTGAAATTTTTTTTTTTTTTTTTGTTAACTCATTTTCTACCACGTCGTGTTACATAACAATTTTGTTTTTATTACGTACGGGTTAGAGATAGTGGTGAAATACTTTTCTTATTTCGGGTATATAATTCTAACACTTTTGTTTCCTTGTACACTTCTTTTGGAATTTACAAATTTATACCTATATCTATATAATTTTTTTTTTGTATTCACTTCAACTTGATATGGATTCTTACTATTTCTGTCCAGTCGACTAAAAGCCGCGATCTACACTACCACACGGGATATGTTGGGAAATACTCGTTATGACTGACTCTCCCGAAATATACCTATATTTGGACCTATACCTAAGAGTTTATTCCTTTGGTGGTCCGTTGATTCATTGCCTGTTATTCCCCCATCTACTATGGCCGATGAATTGAATGCATGTTTGAAACCGTCCTATTTATGGAGATATGATCAAAAACTTACGTTGACTGAAAATGTATGCGTTCAGTTGCAAAATTATCCACCAGCTGAAAGTTTTTTAAAGCAATTGTTTGATATTGAAAATGGCGCAATTGTTGCTGATCGTTTCACTGGAATGATTACGCTTCCAGATGATTTTTGCCATTAAACACAATCAAAATAAGAATTGGTTACAAAACTATTTCCTGGCATTGCACAAAACTATAGAAACCATGATTGGTTGAGTGAAAGAGCCATTTTAGCTGCGAAGAATACAGATGTTTCAGGCCTCAATGTGAATGTCATCCCGGGGGAAATCATTACGTATCGATAGCTATCGATAGACAATATCACGAATCAAGATGACGTTGTCAATTACCTTATCGAATTTTTGAATTCTCTCGATTTGCCTGGCCACCTTACCGCTTGCAGCTCAAAGTTCGTGTACCCATTACCTTGCCACGAAATATTAGTCCGCCACGACTTTGTACTGGTTCACGATTGGTAGTCAAAAAGGTTCTGGAAAATCTTGAAACTAATATTTTAAAAGGAAAAGGGTAGGATGCTTTGATACCCTGCATCCTACGGTTCAGCGGGATTTGCCTTTCGACTTTAAACGACTTCAATTCCCCATACGTCTTGCTTTTGCAATGACGAAAAATAAAGCGCAAGGTCAATCATTGGAGTTGTGCGGCATTAATTTGGAATATCCCTGTTTCGCTCATGGACAATTCTATGTTGAATGTTCACGTGTAGGAAAACCAAGAGTTTTGTAAATCAGAACAAAACGAAGCATTTAGTAAATTTATTAAATTTAGTGAAAACTAGATGCCGTGAGTTGTGCAAGGTTTCGCAACGCACCCAAACTAGACATTTGACATGTCACTTCATTTTTTTCACACACATACACAACAAACTAAATTGTTATTTATTGCTCACACAGTCACACATGTTCCCGCTACAGCATTGATTTGACAATCGATTGTACTCAATAAACAATGAAGTAAGCTAGTTTATTGAACAATATTTTCCAAACGTTGAAACGTCCAAACGAGTTTGTAACTAAAAAATTTAACAATCGTCTAAATATGTTTTTACAACTGAATGGTAGCTTTGGAGGATTAGCTTGCTGCGAGGTGAACAGTTTGGCAGTTTTCAAAAATAATGATAAATAGTTTACCTACTTGATTTATATGAACTTTATTATATGGGCGACGAGGTGTAGCGGTGGTGTTGCCGGTCTAACACACCGAAAGGCCCAAGGTTCGAGTCATCTGACAGGTAATATCAAAAGTGGTTTGAAAAAGGTTTTTCAAAACGGAGTCAGAGGGTATTTCTGGAAGACTCCTTAGCCAAAATTCATCTGCTTTGCTTTGCAGATGCCGTTCGGAGCGCGCAAAAAACAGTACCTCCCGCCAATTTGTATAAAAAACTGGAAGCAGCACGCCACAATAAAAAAAAAAGCTCGCGTCGAATATTTTTGTAATTTTTTTTTTTATTATACTTAAATTGTAAAACAAGTAATAAATAGAACTGAAATAACTATAAAACATATTTTAAAAAAATTATGATAGGTCATTTAATGAGAAAAGTTGAGGAAATTGTCGGGACTCGAATCAGCAACCTTCGGAGAAAAGGTCTAGTACATATTCATTAGGCTACTGGGCCGTTTTCACCGTCGTTGCCTACATTGGAGTTTTATCAATCAGTTTTCAACAAACCCTTGCTGTACGTTGAATAAAATTTTAATTCATTATTGCTTTCCAAACCTCATTTCCAATTGTTTAAAAATTTTTCCTAAGCGTTTAACAATAATTATAGTAAACGTTTACCAAACGAAAAGTTTGCTAAAGTAAGTTTGTCGTAAGCTTATAGTAAACGTATTTTGCTTATTGGGTAGCAATGCTGTGCATAGTGTAAAACGTTATAAAATTTAATCTTTAATTATTCAAGAAATAGATAAGCTAATTTTTATTTTGAGTAGCTATTATAATAGAGCTAAATGTAAAGACTATTTCAAAAAAATTTCAACACCAATCCGTTCGGTAGTATAAGAGAACACTTATTTGCAAAATTTTAGACTCTGGTCTGAAATATGTATAGATTACATGAATAAATATAAAAACATATTCATTTTAATTCATTTTCTTGGTTTGTAAGTTATTTGTTTTAATTTTCCACGAACACAGGCTACCAACTTTTAGCAACAACACACATTTTAGGCTATCTTTTGTAGTGCGGAATGACTTGCGAAGCAGTCACGGGCCGGCTAGTATATACATATACATATAAAGTAAAAATGTTCAACCTTCGTTTTTGGCCACCTTTCTAATTTATAAAATTTTTTTATTTTGCCGGCTTGAGGTCCGATGTTTTTTACACAAAATTAAGAAACCAGGTGTTTTAAATTGTGTACCAATATATTTCGGTTATACACGATAACCGTTCTCAGAGTTAAATCGTTTGGCACCTGGTTTCTTAATTTTGTGTAAAAAACATCGGACCTCAAGCCAAAAATATAAAGAGTTTAGTAAAAAAGTTCAAGTTAGATGTTAAAATAAATTGTAAAATGAAGCTAAGCCACTCTGAAGTAATTCTGAAATTTAGTAATATAAATAACGTAAGAACGAGTGTAAATGTAGCAAAATGTATATTTCTCTATGTAAATGTGTAACGCAAACACACCGCTGTCATTATTTTATAAGATCTAATTTGTTGAATGTCTCATCTAAGGTAGATTGCAATTAAAAAATCAGTTAAAAACAAACATCTAAGATATCTCGTTGAGAAAAAATGGTCCGCCCTATGGATCCCAGTTATCATAACTTGAACACTTTCTGCACTGTGATTTTTAAACCAAATTTGAATTTTTTTATTTATAATTCTGTAAAAATCTTTGGGTTAGACACAGCGTTCTGGCGGAATAATTAAGTTTGAACTAAATTGTGACGAAAAGTTTGAATTGGGTCTTATCCGTGAACATCCAGAGTATCAAACAACGTTTTTAGTGAAATTGCATCGGCTCATTTTTGGAACAAATCTCACTTTAAAGCTTCTGAAGCTAAACAAAAAGATACATTTGACCAAAAAAACTCTTCAACAATAGACCAAATTTTTTACGCTGATTACGAATCCGTTTCAAATTTCCCATCAATACACTCTTGCTTAAAAATTTCCCATCAATACACTGCACTAGTACCATAGTGTTTCGAGTGCAAACAGGTGTTAGAAGAATTTACAATGGGGAACGTACATGGTACGGGCATACATGAACCCGAAAGGGATGATATGTCGGCCTAGAAGGGGGCGTCTCTTGAAAAGTAAACCATAGAACCCCTAAGTTTCGAGAAGCAGTTAAGAGTTGCAATCGATAGGCCAACAAAAAATGACGTGGAATCAAGCGTGGGGTTGCAGAGTCTCCAAGGCCACGTGGACGGGAGGATTGCAAGGTCATGTTTTCATAGGTTGCACGAGAAATTGTTTATCATGCTTTGTGATCCTGCCGCTCGCCAGATTGAGGCTCCGACTGTTAGGAGTTCCACAGCCATCCTAACATGCTACTTGTCTGATGCTCGTTTGGATTGACCTTATAACCTCGAAGGTCTGAGCTATGTTGTCTGCATTGATTCTTTATGTAGTAATATCGATAAAAACGGAAAAAATTTTTACTAAATGTTACTTGTCCGGATATTGAAACTTATTTTCTTAGTATCTCAACAACAATATTTGTACTTGAAAAATCCTGTCCGAATGCTGAAAATATATGAGAAAAAGATGTTTTTCTTTTGTAAATGATAAATAATATAATAAACTCATTTAGGGGCATTAATAGGGTAATTCGTCATTATAGGACATCCCGTCCGGAAACTGAAAATCATCTCAAGTTTTGGTTCTAGTATACGGACAGTAACAATTTAGACCGAAAAGTAAAAAAAAAAATTAAAAAATTTTAATTTATAAAATGGAAGTTTATTTCAAACACATATAATGAACTTTTGACATCAAAATAACGCGTAACTTTTAAACGATAAATTTAATTCAACTAAGATTTCCCATGTAAATGCAGAAAACATGTAGGTTCGTCTGTTACTTGAAACTATTTATGATTGATATGTCTATTAATCTGAAGTGCAGCTACCCTACTAAAATTTCAAAAATCGAATAACAATTTCCAGTACTTTTGTGCATTCTAAAACAAGTCTTATTTCACTATTAAATATCATTTCAACATATTGTTGCAAGTTCATAATGAATACTTATTCAATAGGCCAAAACCAAAAATTTAAATAATCAACAAAACAACTTATAAAAATATAGCTGTATAATTCTGCGTGAAAACGGTTTATAGACTAGCACGTTAGTTTTATATTAAATAACTTTAAAACAAACAATATATTATTTGCAGATTGATGTAGATTTCCAATTTTTAAATTCTACTGCGACTGACTCTGGAAGTTTGGCGTTCTAAAATGATGAAACGTTTTCTCTATTTTAAAAGTCTGAACCCTAATAAGTAAATAGATGCTTAAATTAGTTTCACTCCACAATGTATCATGCAATTCCGTTGAAAAGGGTGAGTTTCCTTTACTCTCAGAAAATATTGTCACCGTTTCAACCTTCTAATTCTACACTTTTATTTTTTTTTAAAAGCCGAAATATCATATATCTTGCCACCCTATTATTTCTGCACTCTTACCTTCACCCGACAGGAAGTCATGTTAATAGATAACACGAGTAAAAACTCGTTAAGAAAATACACTATAAAACACTATTGTTGTTGTTGAATTAGCGATACGTGCCCTGGCTAGTCGTCATTTTCCTTACCTAAAACTGTTATCAAGCTATTCTAACGGAAGTCCCAGAAACCTCGCGGCTCCAATACGGTCGGACCAAACATAAATTGGTGTTAGAAGAGTTGGCTCAGTTGAGTAAATTAAGAGATGGTTCGTGTCGTGGGGAGACATGCCGCATGTCGGGAAGACATTTGGCAGGTACGAGTTTAACCTGTTACAGTATCCAGAACGAAGTTAGGCCAGTATGTCCCTTGTCTCCCTAGGCAGTTCGCGTTCCTCTTCGGCAACAGGTGGAGCTTGTGACT
Source organism: Merzomyia westermanni (assembly GCA_949987695.1). Classification (NCBI taxonomy): domain Eukaryota; kingdom Metazoa; phylum Arthropoda; class Insecta; order Diptera; family Tephritidae; genus Merzomyia; species Merzomyia westermanni. Next base: position 78,883,002 of record OX465288.1, read on the forward strand.
GATTAACAGCGTTCACTGGAGTTTACCGACTCTGTGTGGATGAGTTTGAGGGCCTGTCGATGCACCTTTGGATCAAACGGCGAAAAAATATGATGCTGGATCTGTCCCAATGGTATTCACCACTGGCGATAGGAGCGATATCGGTCGATAAGAATTCCCCTCGTTAGCTGGCTTGGCAGGCGTTAGTTTTGGCACCACCTTTCGACAGATTGAAGACAGTTATGAGGTATCTAAGTCCCTCATCATCGAGATGTTTTGACATCAGCATGGATAAACCGTCGGGGCCAAAAGAACAAAAGAAATACATCTTTCATAGGACTTCGATACAAACTGTTTGCTTTGCGGAAACATGGAAAATGCACTCACTAGTATCCAGTAGAGTAGGAGCGGGAGTCTTAATATTATGATGTCGTTGATAGCTGGCTCGACAAGCATCTACTCTTGACGTCTCAGAAGCGAAAAAGGTCCCCTGGAAGTTATGGGGAGATTATCTCTCAACACTACATTGAAAAGGCTGCAAATAGCTGGACGCGATTGCAGTCTGAACAGTGTTTCGAAGCTGGTTAGGCTTCGCTAATATGTTTATATAAGTTACCAAGAGGGCAAACACACCGATTGGCTATACGGAAGCGATATGAATTGGTTGCTGGAAAGCGCAGCGTCAGCAATTAATAAGTTAAGTCAAAATGTCTAGAAGGTAAGTGGTAGCTTTAAGTCGAATTGTAAATTTATTATTTGGGAGACCAATGGTAAATATACACATTAACCGCATTTAGCTTTGTTTTATACCTCTAAAGGAATTTCCTGCGGGCCCTCCCTTAAATCTTTTAGGTCCCACATCCGTAGACTCGTTGAGTGGCGCCTGAGCAGGAACCTACTAAATTGTGGGTCCCTGGGCAAAAAGGACCTCTCAATGTTAATAAAGTGATTTTGTGAGGATACTGCTAAGTGTTTTGGAGTGATAGTGGCAAAAATGAAGAATAACTAATTTAATTAAAAATAAAGTTGTAATTTTTCCTCTAATATCAATTAACAAAACAAATAAAGTGATTGAAACCCTCCGGTTTATAAAAAAAAACCAAAAAAATAAATCAAGGCTTGTACCGCCCATAACAAATATTTTGGAAACCGCCATTCACCACCTTCGGAGGGACTCTCCGGCATATAACATTAGCTTAATTCTGCGAATTCCTACGGGACCCCCAAGGATATAAAAGCTCCTCTACCATAGGAGAGGCAAAGTGTATCGAAAATAGGAAAAAACATGTTCAATCAGTGTTACTAAATTACTTCAACTTATCCTATGAGTCCTAAGCGACTGAGATAGGATTAACATTAAAAGAAGCAATGCAGTGACCCCGAATACCCTCAGGTGCGCGATTGTGAAAAAATTGATTCTTCGACGCAGTGTTCTCGCATAATCCCATTGGCTGGGTGGGTCCTTGTACCTATACTTCCAGGACGGATTCCACCATACCTAAGGCTAAACTATGGCTAACGAATTCTGTGATCACGCAGTAGGCACTAAACGCATTTTGCGCATGGTGTGCACGTTGCCGTTCCCTTAAGGTTACGGCAATAATCTTCCTAGCTGTACTGGCTATCCCCAGGGTACACATTAGAACGCACTCAGAACGGCTACATTTCCTGTATTATGGTGTTTCTAGGGTACACATCAGGCACCCTAGAGACTGCCATTTATTTTCTGCAGTAATTCCAGAGTACACAAAAGAACACACTGGATTTTGCAATATGTGACGTTCCAGTGTACCCATAAGAACACATTGAAGATTGCATCTGGTCCAGGATTACGTTGTGAAGTAGGCTGTGCCTTAATAGGCGACTAAAAAGAATAACGAAGCCCCTGAACGAAAATTAAAATTTAAAGATGATGTACTATGAAACGCCAACCTGGTACCTATACACAGTAAAAAAAAAGCACACATCTAAGGGGCGCATGATTCAAAGGAACTAAATAAAAAACAAAAACAAGTAAGGAAAGGGCCGAAGACTTTATACCTTTCATGAATACGCATCACGGTTTTAAGAATCCGATCCTTACTCACAATTAGTAAAAACTCTGCAAAACTGATAATTTAAAGATACATAACGCAAAATCCCATTTATCGAAACTATCGATTGTACGGAAGCTATATGTTATATCGGTCCGAACTGGGTGATTTTCACTACACACATTACATGTATAATAAGTATTAAACCTGGAAAATTTTACGTACCTAGCTTTTTAATTGCAAAATTTGTAGCCCAAAACCCATTTATCGAAACTATCGATTATATGGGCTCCATACCAAATTTCATCAAGATATCTCAAAAACTGAGGGACTAGTTTGCGTACAAACAGACAGACGGACAGACGGACATGGCTAAATCGACTCAGCTCACCGCCCTGATCATTTTGGTTTACTTATTGGTGGGTCTATCTCTTCTTCTTCTCATACTTACAAACATTGGACCAAAATTATAATACCATTTCATGCTCATGAAAGGTATAATTATAAAAATATATATATATATATATATATATATATATATATATATATATATATAAACAACCAAGAAAAATAAATTGGTTAATATTTTTCTCATGTAATAACTTTCAAATAATTTTCAAAACTTTGGATAAATAAATTCAACAGGTTCTTACCATCTTCTCCATAAATTAAATACTTACAGATATAGCTTAAACCAGTTCTATACATGATTTATGGAAAGGATAACCACTAAATATTTTTCATACTTTTTTTTTCATTTCATTAATTTTTGAGCCGTCACTGCGGGTAAGTAAAAACATTCAAAACTTATGAAACAAGAGGCTAATACCAATCTAAGAATCATTTCTTTTGTTTTTCTAATCACAATCATATTCAGTTTACTTTTAATATCTTGCGGCCCAAGTATTTACAACTATGACTCCCCTCTGGTTACAATTGAACATGGTCGTGGCTGGATCCTGAACGGACACTTCAATTTAGTGCACGTGGTCGACCTTAACTATTTTAACATGGCATTAGAGAAATTCACCGAGTCAACACAACACGACATCCAAAGCGAGGCTGTGCGTACTGTACTGCAATTCCACCTAAACCAAACTAAACTGCGGCTCGACGAGCTGCAAATAAGCAAGTCACGAAGAACACGATCTATCGACTGGATTGATTTTGCATGGAAGTGGATCGGTGGGTCTCCAGACGCAGCAGATCGCGTCAATGAAAAGGTATTCAACATTACGCGAGAGGCGTTCGAAAAAGCAAACGAAATGATGCCACATATCAACGCTATAAGTAAAAATACTACCGAGGACAGTTTAGAGCTGCTGGAGTTGGGTAAAGTCCTAATCTTGAAGGAGTAGGTATCAGAAATAGTTAAAGCCTTTCAAATGGCAAAATCCGGAATCATAAATACAAATCTTCTTGACCGCGACTAAATCCAAAAGCTATTACTAGAGGAGGATTCGCTACCATATTAAAACACCATCGAAGCTATGGAATATGGATCGGCTTCTATTTACAAAAGCGAGTTAACGTCACTGATATAAGTTCGCTTTTGAAATGCGAATTATTGTCACTGACATTAATTCCTCTGACATTATGACACGTCACCTATGCTACATAATCTGAAAGAAATTCACGACAAGGATTCATTTTCCAAAACAAAACCAGCCAACAGGTCAGGATGAGCCACCGACCCATGTCAAGGATAATCTTCGAGAGCCATATCATCAGCCGGACGCAGATTTTTAAAGGGGGGGTAATTATTAAGAGGGCAAACACCTAACAGTGTAAATTTGCTGACACCCTACTTCCCACAACACCGGCATAGCCAATGCGGATGAATTGATCTGCAATGCATGCAAAACGATTTGGCTATACGGAAGTGATATGAATTGGGTGCATAAACCAAAATACAAATCGTGGGAAGCGCAGCGTTAGCAATTAATAAGTTGAGTCATACTGTTTAGAAGCTAAGTGGTGGTTTTAAGTCTAATTTATTATTATTTGGGACCCCATGGTAAATATACACAACAACGGCAATTAGCTTTGTTTTATTTCTCCATAGGTATTCCTGGAGCATCAAGGGGCCCCCCAAATCTTATATTTTAGGTCCCACATCCGTGGAGCCAACATTGTCTACGAGCGTCTAAGTCACACAAAACGCGTGGAGGAAAATAATTATTTTGGTGTGCTCCACTTGAGCAATAGCAATCGAATGATTTTTATTCTCAGCCGTCTGCTTAGTTTAAGGTACATTTTCAACAGATAATCAAGAAATAAGAGAAGAATATAACAACAACAGTTAACTCTACATTGTACAATAATAATAACATAATTAGCATCACACAGTAATGGTTGTTATTTCAGTCAGCAATGATAACGTTATATGAATATTGATAGTTACTTTGGTCAGCTCGTTACATATTTAATATCCCTACTAGGCCATCTAGGCATTTCCAGCCGATTTTCGTAAGCACTAGCAGATCGAATTTTGAGTTGCATAAACCTTTTCGCTGTTTGTGTCAGGTCTTCAATTAGGCCAACAGTTTCAATTCAAAACACATTTTTAACGGTTATTTTTGACTTACATAATAAAAGTAAATTTTAACCGTTATTTTGTTACTTTTATAATAAAAATCCAAAAATAACTATTAAATTTTGACTTTTATTATAAAAGTCGTAACCCTTACGATCCCTGATTTCGGTACCTCTGATTCGTTTTTTTCTACAAGGTGGCGCAAAAGTAATCCTCCTATCAGAAAATGCTATACATTTTGCGATTGGCCCCTAAAGTCAGTTCTGTTTTGACATTTGTGTAGTAGACACATGCGAAATACACGTTAATAAACAATGTTACGCTACACTGCTCCAGAACGCGGAATATTGCTGACTATTTATTTGACCAATAATCGGTCGGTGAAAAACGGTTACTGCGCAAAAGTAATTATCCTATCAGAAAATGCTATAAATTTTGCGATTGGCCCCTAAAGTCAGTTCTGTTTTGACATTTGTGTAGTAAACACATGCGAAATACACGTTAATAAACAATGTTACGCTACACTGCTCCAGAACGCGGAATATTGCTGACTATTTATTTGACCAATAATCGGTCGGTGAAAAACGGTTACTGCGCAAAAGTAATCCTCCTATCAGAAAATGCTATCAATTTTGCGATTGGCCCCTAAAGTGAGTTCTGTTTTGACATTTGTGTAGTAAACACATGCGAAATACACGGTAATAAACAATGTTACGCTACACTGCTCCAGAACGCGGAATATTGCTGACTATTTATTTGACCAATAATCGGTCGGGGCCAAACGGTTACTGTGAATGGTGAGCGCTACAGAGCAATGATCAACGAGTTCTTTTTGCCGCAACTTGATGAATTGGGATTGGATAACATGTGGTTCCAACAAGACGGTGCAACAGCACACACTGCACGTGCCACAACCGATATGCTGAAATTCGGAAGCTTACTTTTGCGCCACCTTGTATTAAGAGAAATCTGCTTACTATTTTATATTAGTAGTGGCTTGGAAACCTGTTCTTTCCCACCACACATCAGCGCAGTGCCAAATGAACCTATAAGCTCCAAAGCTAATTGTGGAACACATGAACTGTGCTGCTCGGAATCGCGTCCATCCCGGCAGCATAATATCTCAAATATAATAATAATAAGAATTGGTAGGGGGATATATGATATCAATAACTTACTCCCGAGAAAACAAATGGAAGTTAAACAGTTTGACTCAACCTATTATCAAGTTATGTTCTATAAGGTACTAAACTCAAACTAGTTAAAACCTTTTTAGTGCCAATACTTTCATACCAAGAATTGACATATGGCTGCCTTGACAAAGCCTCGATGAAAAAATTCCAACATTTAATTAATAACGTTGCTAGATATATATATTCAAAGAAAAAACTTGATCACATTTCTCAGCTTTCTGTTAACATTCTTGATTGCAGTTTACCTACATTTTTTGATCGACGTTATGTATTGTTTATGTTTAAATTGATCCGCACAAGATGCCCGAATTACCTTTTTTCTAAGATAAAATTTGCGAAATCACATCGTACCTGCAACATAATTGTACCATTTTTTAAGTATTCTGCCAGATCAAGAATGTTTTCGTTAGGGCTGCACAGTTGTGAAATTCTTTACCCAACAAGCTAAAAATTGAGACAAGTCCTAAACTTTTCAAATTGGCTGTGTGCTCTTTACCCCCTCCCTAATTCCTTACGCGTTCTACTACTACCCTATTTCCTCATATTTTATATTAGCATTTAGTTAATTTATATGATTTAGACTAATTTTGTTAAGTTTACATTTTTTCAACTTTATGTAAAACACTAGAAAAGACTACGTCTTACTTGTGTATAAATAAATAAATAAAAGTGAAAAGGGAGTGTGTCACCTCCAATTCAAACTTAAATCCATAAGGAAAATACCCCATTTCGGCCGATATCATCGTCAGTGCGTGTACCGTGCTACAAACTTTCAAAATACATTGGACAAACACTAAAACATATCATTTCGGACACTCTTAACGTTAAAAATTCCCTCCAATTGAAAGACAGGTTAAAAGGAATCATGATAGAAGACGATGAAATAGTTATTTCTTTTGATGTAGTGTCACTCTTTACCAACATACCAGTCAACTTAGCGATACAAATAATCATGAACCAGTGGAGTAACCTAGAAACACACACACCACTGATGAAGAAACAATTTAAAACCTGTCTTGAATTCTGCTTCAGGGATAATAACTATTTTACTTACGATGGCACTTTCTACCAACAAGTCTATGGAATGCTCATGGCGAACCCACTGTCACCAACTGTAGCTGATATAGTGTTAGACAAAATTCTTGACGACAGCATTGCAGAGCTCGAACTAAATGACATATATATCAAATACATAATTAAATATGTAGATGATATTTTTGCTATTATTAAGGCTAAGGACGTGGAAGTAATACTTAACACACTAAACAAACAGCATACAAATATTAAGTTTACTATTGAAAAAGAGGAAAACCATAAGTTACCCTTCGTAGACATGGAAATTATAAAATCAAACCGAATAATTAAAACAAACTGGTATGCCAAAGCCGTATCATCGTCCAGAATGATTAATTTTCATTCCAATCACCTATGGGTTCAAAAAAAGAACACGGCAATAAATTTAATTAATAAAATATTAAACCTCAGCGAACAGGAGTCCAGAGAATTAAATATAAAACAAATTCAAAATATTTTACTAAAGAATGGCTACCATAATAAACTGATCAGCGAATGGATAGCAACAACAACAAACAAAAGTAACAGCGGTTGTTCGGCAACAGAACAAAGAAAGGAAAATGAAGTGAAACAAATATACACAGGATTGACATACAGGGTGGCTGATGAATTTTGCTACATTAAGAAACTCAAATAATTTTTTTTTCAGTGTATGAAATTCATTTTTCTTTTATTCATGTTAAAGCTCATTAAATTTTATTAAATATAGCTTAATTAGTTTTAAAAATAATGGAATTTAAAGGCCCCCCCTGCTCGTCGATGCATGTGCGGCATCTTACCAAAAAGTTGTTCATTACTGCTTGGAGAGTTGAGACAGGAATAGCCGCAATTGTTTCTCGAATGGATTGCCTTAGTTCATTCAAATTTGTTGGTTTTGCTTTGAAGACTTCCTGTTTGCAATAACCCCACAAGAAAAAGTCAGGTGCAGTAAGGTCAGGCGACCTGGGTGGCCAACGGAATGTGGAGTTTCTGGATATCAGCTTATTGGGAAATTTTCGTCGCAATTCTGTCATAACAGGTTGGGCTATATGAGGAGCTGCACCATCTTGCTGAAACCACACAGAGTTGAAAGAAATTCTCATTCGGCGTAATTCTGGATAGAAAAACTCTCTCAACATGCTCAAGTAACGGTCTCCAGTAACCGTAACGGTGTGACCGTTTTCTTCGAAGAAGTAGGGCCCGACAATGCAGCGTGATGAAACTGCACACCACACTGTGACACGAAGTGGATGCAATTCCGTCTCATAGAGTATCTGTGGGTTGGAAGCACTCCATATTCGACAATTTTGTTTATTTATGTTGCCGTTTAAATCGAAATGGGCCTCGTCAGACATGAAAAGACAGTTTAACATGTTTCCATCCTCTTCCACCATTTGAAGCATCTTCTGGCAAAATTCCAAGCGAATCGGCAAGTCTGCAGCGTTCAGTTTGTTGGCCATTTGAATTTTATATGGGAATAAGTCCAAATCTTTGTGCATAATTGACTGTAATGACTGTCTGCTTACACTCATTTGAGCAGATAAGCTTCTTGTCGAAACACGTGGATTGTTTTGTATGGCAGCAGCTACAGCAGCGATTGTTTCCTCCGTTCGAACTGAAGGGTTTCGATGGTAAGGTCTTCTGTTGACTGTCCCATGCTCGGCAAAATTGTTTACAAGTCTTATTATGGTCCATCTGCTCGGAGGATTGCCGCCAAACGTGCGCCTATACTCTCTTTGAACCGAAACTACGGACTCCAGTGCGTGATAGCGGCGGACAATCCAAATTCTTGTTTCAGTGTCCCAGTTATCCATTTTTGTTAAATGTAAAAGTCAATCTGCAAAATAAAAAAAAAATTTACCAGATTCATTAAATAGAAAAAAAGTTATTTAATTTTTTTTTTGGTAGCGGCTTTCATCAGCCACCCTGTATATACAAGGGCTAGCCGACAACAAAACACTTGGTAGCGTTACACGAAACAACAACATAAAACTTGCACATAAGCCTAACAAAACTTAAAACACAATATTTACACGAACAAAAGATAAAAGCAACAAAGAACAACAACACAATGTGGTGTACGAGATAAAATGTAATGGGATCGCAGAAGAAAGCTGCAGCAAGGTATATATTGGTACTACGAAACGATCGGTCGGCATCAGGCTAAATGAGAATAGATTGGACGCCGAAAATAAAAGAACAACAACAGCACTAGCAGAACATTTAACGAATAAAGGACACACAGCGGATTTTGAAAATGCAACAATTTTAGACATTGAGAGAAGAGAAAGAACGGGAATGACTTTGGAAAGCTTGCGCATACAACAACAAATACTCAGCGCAATGAATTTTAAAGAAGACGTTGACAACATAAACTGCGCATTCAAAATATTAATAAAAAGACTTCTCCTTAGATATCTGTTAATTTATTATTCCGGCGGAAATTATGTCCAACTGATGAGTACCTACAATTAATACTAAAACCGAAAACAATAATTCCCATACTTATATTACCCCTAAGCTCTCTATTGGCGGAAGCGCTGCCACCGCCGCCTCCGCCGTTGCATTGCAGTTGTGGTGTTGTCACAGGAGTCGTGGAAAGGGCTGACTCAGGCCATGTGCAACGTATTTCGTTCTCACGGCTAGTGTGTGATACCTGTTGTGTGGTGTTTTGTTACAGCAGTCATGGGAAGCGCTGACTGAGGCTATGCGCAACTTATTTTCAGATAATTATAAACCTGACTGCGCTTCCCGTGATAACTCCTCCCCTCCTAAGTGGGGGACGTCCTCGGACCTTCTAGTTGAAGCTTGCGTTATATTTTCAACTGCTCTTGCTATTGCAGCTTGCCCTTTTTTGTGCCTCAATATAGATAAAATAAGAAGCACCCCGACGATTATTGCCAGTATTATCAGGATCATTGATGTTGCTGTCAATCCTGTCTTATAGCCATGGCTCAGTTGCTTCATCAGTTGTCGGTTTTCTAGTGTACGATGGCGTAAGTATGTAAAGCTCATTATGTCATCGTGACCAGTTATATTTATACGAGTGGCCCAGGGAATTTCTGATACTTTCATCTGAAGGGCATTCCGATTGCTGAATGTCGTTTCGTTCACGCTTGCCCTGTCTGAAAACGTTACCAGGTAAGTACCTCTTTTTAGCGAAATAGTTTCATTGTCGGGCATTACTGTTGCCGTGCGATGGTTTATGACAACCATGCCATCATCAATTTCCTGTATGGGATCTAGTTCACCAAATGTTATTCTGCATTTTGCTGTGACGCCGGCTACTAATTGTTGAGCGCAAGTCGTGATGTTCGATTTTCTGCAAAGTCTCATAGTTGTCCCTGCACAATCGTTCAAGGAATAGATGTCTTTACCACAGACTGCCACTGCGTTGTGTCGTAGTGAGAGCATTTTGTTGTTGTGTGCTATAGGTAATATAATTATCCTCCTACAAATGAGCTTAGGTCTAGGATACTTAACTAGGAAATGTAAAAGGTTATTGTCATGAAAAACTTTAAACCTAGAAACTAACAACAAATCGGTTACAGTTAAATTGTTGAGAGACCCAGTTTTCAAGATTGAATCAACCTCAACCTTTTTAAAAACTAATAGGATTTAATAATCCTAGTTGTGCTAGAGCGATTGACAATATAATATTATCTAGGTCTGTAATAATAGCCCTATTTCTGGCCAAAAGAATTTCATAAAGGTGCTCGGTATCTATTTGTTCCTGTTTTTCTGCCTTTAAAATTTTATTTACTATATTGGTTAAATCGGTGACTTGTTCTTGGAATTTGGAATTTATTGTTACTTCTTCTTTTCTTTTCTTTAAATGGTCATCTAACCGCCCGGGCGATTTTGACCGTCCAACATAGCTCGCCAGTCGTTTCTTCGTTGCGCCAACTGGCGCCAATTGGAAACACCGCGGGATCGCAAATCGGTCTCCACTTGGTCCTTCCATCGGAGTGGTGGTCTCCCTCTTCCTCTGCTTCCACCGGCGGGTGCCGATAAGAATACCTTCTGGGCTGGAGCATCTTCGCTCATACGCACTACGTGGCCTAGCCAGCGAAGCGGCTGTGTTTTAATTCGCTGAACTATGTCGGCGTCTGCGTAAAGTTCATACAGCTCATCATTAAATCTTCTTGGGTACTCGCCGTCGCCAAAGCGTAGAGGTCAAATCTTTCTAAGAACCTTTCTCTCGAATACTCCCACAGCCGCCTCATCAGATGTTGTTAGTGTCCACGCTTCTGCACCATATAGCAGGACGGGTGCGATGAAAGACTTGTGGAGTGTTATTTTCGTTCGTCGAGAGAGGACTTTACTTTTCAATTGCCTACTCAGTCCGAAGTAGCATTTGTTTGCAAGAGTAATTCTTCGTCGGATTTCTAGGCTAACATTATTGTTGTTGTTAATGCTGGCTCCCAGGTAAACGAAGTCCTTTACTATTTCGAAATTATTTCTGCCAACAGTGGCTTGGTTGCTTCGTTTTGCCCTCGTTCACCACCAATCCCATTTTCTCCGCTTCTTTTTCTAATTTGGAGCAAGCAGAAGTTACGGCGCAGTTGTTAAGGCCAATGATATCTATATCGTCAGCATATGCCAACAGTTGCACGCTTTTATAAAATATTGTTCCAGCGCGGTTAAGTTCTGCAGTTTGTATTATTTTCTCCAGCATTAAATTAAAGAAATCGCACCATAGGGTGTCACCCTGTCTGAAACCTCATTTAGTTTCGAACGGCTATGAGAGGTGCTTCCTAATTCTGACCGAGCTGGCGATGTTGCTCAAGGTCATTTTGCATAGCCGTATAAGTTTTGCGGGGCAACCAAATTCAGACATAGCGGCATATAGGCAGCTCCTTTTCGTGCTATATAAGCATTTACCAGGTCTGAAGCCACACTGATAAGGTCCAATCAGTCTGTTCACATCAGGCTTCAGTCTTTCGCACAATACGCTTGATAGGACCTTATATGCGACATTCAAAAGGCTGATTCCGCGATAGTTGGCACAGTTTGCAGGATCGCCCATCTTGTGGATTGGGCAGAGAACACTTAGATTCCAATCTTCAGGTATGCATTCATGCAACCATATTCTGCATAGAAGCTGATGCATGCGCCTTACCAGCTCCTCACCTCCGTGTTTGAATAGCTCAGCAGGCAAACCATCAGCGTCAGCTGCTTTATTGTTTTGCAATCGGGATATTGCCTTTCGCACCTCATTATAGTCGCGCTGTGGAACATCAATTCCATCATCTTCGATTGTGCGCTCGGGTTCGGTGTCATCTCTGGTTTCTTGCTCAGTTTCTCCATATAAAAGGGCAGAGAAGTGATCCCTCCATATTCTGAGTGCTCTCTGAACATCGGGCACCAGGTCGCCGTTCTCATTCTTACAGGAGTTTGCCCCGGGTTTAAAACCTTCTGTCATTTGCCGAATTTTTTGATAGAATTTTCGGGCATTATTTCCGTTGGCCAGCATCTCAAGCTCCTTTATTTAACGCTTTTCTGCCTCTCTTTTTTTCGCCCGGAAAAAGCCGCCTCGGTTCCCTCTTCAACTCGCGATAGTGTTCACATACACTCCTCATTGCATTCGATCTCAGCGTTGCCTTGTAGGCTTCGTCCTTTTTTTTCGTTGCAGCGCGGCACTCTTCATCATCATACCAGTTGTTTCTTCGCGTTCGCCGGAATCCAATTACTTCTTCGGCCGCGGTACGGAGTGCTCCTGAGATATGATCCCACTGCTCATGCATTCCACTAGGTTGAATTGTGCTCTCGGAGAGCAGGTGTGAGAGGCGATCTGCGAAATAATTGGCGGTCTGTTGCGATTGCAGCTTTTCGACGTCCAGCTTTCCTTGCGTTTTTTGTTGCACCTGTTTTGTCGTACAGAGGCGGGTACGAATCTTGGCTGCTACTTGGTAGTGATCAGAGTCGATGTTAGGTCCTCGTATTGTGCGAACATCTAAAACGCTGGAAGCATGCCGTCCGTCTATCACAACGTGGCCGATCTGGTTGCGTGTTTTTCGATCGGGGGACAGCCATGTAGGCTGATGGATCTTCTTGTGCATAAACCTAGTGCTGGATATGACCATGTTTCGGGCACCGGCGAAGTCAATCAGCCTGGAGCCATTTGGCGAGGTCTGATCGTGGAGACTGAACTCTGACGACTTTGATATCATGACGGGGGCAGCGCTCGTATGCTTCTTCCATGGTGAAAAATCGTACTTTTATGCGGATTGCGACGAGACGCTCGTTCACGGGTGTGAACGACAGTACCCGGTGACGGAGTCTCTCTCCCACCACAAATCCCACGCCGAATCTGCGCTTGTCTTCATGCCCACTCCAGTAGATGTTGCAAGGTGGTTTGATCGTGTTTCCTCGCCCCGTCCATCGCATCTCTTGTATTGCGGTGATGTCAGCTTTTGCTTTCCTCAGGACCTCAACCCGCCGGGCAGCGGCACCTTCCCCATTAAGGGACCGGACATTCCAGGTACATGTGCTTATCTCGTTATCCTTATTTCGCTTGCGGGTGTTGTCATCTAAAAAAGGGGTTCTCATATCCGAGGCTTTGTTGTTGAATTTCATTGGAACGTTGTTTTATTTGGTGGGTCCCAAACCCAACGCACAACCCGTTTCACGGGAGGTTGAATTCAATTTCACGTTTGTATAGTGAGCCGCTTGATCCAAGACAGACGCTCGCTTGCAGCCGCACCACATGGTGATCCGACGCTGCTGTTTGAATCCCCAGCAAACCCTTAAACCGATTATGTCCGAGTGGCCTTACCAGCTTGTCAAGTTCTATCGTTACTTTTTGAAAGTCGTCAAAGTCCGGTGTACTCGCTACAACCTTTAAAGCAGTTCCCAGAATGTTGAGACTACGGGGATGTCTCACTGGACCCCTCACTGTTCGAAGAAGCTTGTCGATGCGTTCCAGATCCGCCATCATCAGCTTCGTCATGTGACTACTTGGGTAAAGTCTTAGTGCAGAGCGGGTGTCAATGGTCAGTTCTGCGTAGGCACACAGATTTGTAATATGTCTGATGTAACCGTAGGATTCCCATAAAACTAGGTCGCCGTCTATAATCGGTAAGTAATCCGAGTAGGAATATTCCACAACCTTTCCGTTTGTCGAAGTCAAGGCCATGAAAAGCGTAAGAGTCAGGAATCTTAAAAGGAGACGTAAAGGAGAGTATAAGACTTAAGGTAAAAACTTAACTCGCTAACGAAGATTATCCTTATGAACTATTCTACCGTTAACCCTGACCGTAGAACCCAGGTCCTCTTGGACTATTCCCTCCACATACAAGGGGGTTAGTTTGTTTCCTAGGCGTTTATTTGACGTTTCTCCTACGGCAAATGTTCTTGCTGATCTTTTCCTGTTATGGCTTCTTAGTGCTGCGTCTTGAGCTCTTTCTATCTTATTCCTGGCTTCTGTCTCACCCACCCGCGAATGAAAGATATCTAAAGGTTTTTCGCCAGTTACGGAATGAACGCTCTTATTGTATTCAATAGTGGAAAGTAAAATAAGATCCGTCGTGCTTTCAATTCCTTTTTCTAATTTAAGACATCTAGCAATTTCTCCTATGGTGCTGTGGAATCTCTCCACCTGCCCATTTGACGTACTATGCAGAGCAGGAGCTTTAACGATTTCAATGTTGAAGAAGTCCCTGAGGCAAGATCTTATTGTATTTGAATTTAGTGATTTCCCATTGTCGCAGAAAATGGTCCTGGTCCCTGTGAATAGGTTGACTAATCGCAGAATGCGTGGTTTAGTATCGATTATTGTTCGCGAACTGCCGAATTTTGATAGCTTGTCGACGCAAGTAAGTAAATATGTTATTAACCCTGTCGGAAAAACAACAAAACAAAATGAAATATGTGGCATTGGTATAGAAGATGTCGACGTGAAGAATTTCACCAGGAAAGGTTGGAACGGGTGTTCTTCCTATAGGGTGCTTTACTGGGTGCGTAACGTATTTAGCTTTGATTGTTGTTGTCCTTGCCACTTCTATGACTGCTGTCAGCTTTTTTTTTGTGACGTTAATAGACCTATTTGCGAAGCTTGCTGCGAAAATGTAGCGTTCGTGATTCGCATCGACCTCCTGAGCGAGTGCCAACGCGGATGGCAGATCACTGGGTTTCGATGCAAAGAGGATATCGCAAAGAGGCTTTCTGAGCCCAGAAATAAAAACCCTAAGGGCATTTTCACGATATTTTGCATTTATTGCATCTGCAATGTTTGCTTCGTGAGACATTTTCGTTTTATTAGCGAGTGAAGACAGCTTCTTCTCAACCTCGTCATAAAATTCCAGGACACTAGAAGAGCCCTGTCTTAATGTGGATAGTTCTTGTTCAATTAAATACACTGGTCGTTTATCGGAATACGTAAAGTCTAA
Organism: Merzomyia westermanni; assembly: GCA_949987695.1. Lineage (NCBI taxonomy): Eukaryota > Metazoa > Arthropoda > Insecta > Diptera > Tephritidae > Merzomyia > Merzomyia westermanni. The sequence continues at coordinate 78,898,186 of OX465288.1, forward strand.
ACGAGCTATAATAGCGTCGAAGTTTAAGACGGTGCTAAACGATGATAACAACGCATCGGCAACACCGCGAACTTTATTTCTTATGATTGTAACGGCTTGATAATGCCTTGAACTACCATCGTAGTCCTTGAAGATTTTGTATGTATTATGTGCCGCCTCGCGCCAGGACACATAACTTTCCGGTTGACCTGAAAATTCAGGTAAGGTTTTTACCACGTCAAGTGATTCCTCGCAAGTTTTCTACGGAAGAATTTTAATTTTCTCGTATTTTGCTACTACTGGCTTTTGGGATATCTTTACAATTTGGTCCTGCATGACCCTAAGTCTATTCTCAAACTCTCGTCTCTGCATTCCTAAAGCCGCAGATACGGCCGCGTTACTACCTGTGTAAGTTGTGATTCGTTCATTTTACTTTGTTCTGTTAACTCAATATTTCCGAAATTTGAAATTAAGTCAGTTAGATCGTCTGTTAGCACGTTCATATGCCGGGCAACTAATCGAAAAAATTTCTTAATTCAATTACTCAAATTTTTAATTCACTTCACTAAAATTTTTAATTCAATTCACTCAAATGTCATCCATTTAGTTCAACAAAAAAAAATGAGTCTTTCAACTTACATAAAGTTCATTGCTGATATGTTTTAGAAAAATATCCTTGTGATTGTAGGTTTTGTTTTATGCCGTACTGCTCCGTTGCGTAGTGGTGGTAATTTTGTTCCAAAATCTCCCCTTCTGCTTGATACTGATGCTGGTTTTTATTTTGTACCGTACTGCTTCGTCGTGTAGTTATTTAGTTAGACCTCCCCTTCTGCTTGATACTGATTGTTGATTTTTATTTAATACCGTACTGTTTCGTTGTGTAGTGGTTACACTTGTACCTGTGCTTGTTGATTGTTCTTGCACGTTGGGCGCCACATATTGATAAAAAGACTTCTCCTTAGATATCTGTTAATTTATTATTCCGGCGGAACTTATGTCCAACCGATGAGTACCTACAATTAATACTAAAACTGAAAACAATAATTCCTATACTTATATTACCCCTAAGCTCTCTATTGGCGGAAGCGCTGCCACCGCCGCCTCCGCCGTTGCATTGCAGTTGTGGTGTTGTCACAGCAGTCGTGGAAAGGGCTGACTCAGGCCATGTGCAACGTATTTCGTTCTCACGGCTAGTGTGTGATACCTGTTGTGTGGAGTTTTGTTACAGCAGTCGTGGAAAGCGCTGACTCAGGCCATGCGCAACTTACTTTTAGCTAATTATAAACCTGACTGCGCTTCCCGTGATAACTTACACAACTGCAATCAAAACATTCGGACGGAGCATTTGACAATGATGGATGCAAAAAGTCTATGTAAATTAAAGTTTATTAATTTTTTAATTTAAGTAAATCTATTTTTAAATGTAAGTGAAATGTTTAAAATAAGTGTTATATGTATGTGTGTCTTGCTGGACAAATTGTTTGTTAATGTTTGTTTTGTTTTATATATTTTATTAGTGAAATATACAGACTCCCTGAGGAAGATACGAAAAAGTACCGAAACGCGTAGCAGAGAAAGATAAAACTTTTGTTTTTGTCTTTAATTGATCGGCCAAAAAGCTCCATAAACCCCAGTAAATTTTTAAGTTGAATATCTCTAAAACGGTTCAAGGTTGGGCTTGAAAATTGGTATGGAGATATACGAGGTCACAAAAAAAAAGAATTATTTGAAAAGGTGGAACCTCCCATTAAAATTTAATTTTTCAAGTTAAATATCTCTAAAAGGGTTCAATTTAATTGTGGCAAGCATTTTGAAAGGCCCGTTCAAGAGAGAGGAATGCCTTCTTCCTCGAATTCCCTTAACTTCGACCGATTTGCCGTTCCAGTTCAAAGGCATGCAGTTCCCAGTGTAACTTGCATTTGCGATGGCAATAAACAAGTCACAAGGGCAGTCATTGGAAGAATGCAGTATACTCGTACATATGGAAATGCCATGCTTTTCACATGGGCAGCTGTTGTTAGAAAATCATCCTCACTATTCATTTACGCTCCGGGACAGAAAACTAAAAATGTTGTGTTCCTGTGGAGCCTTAAACTAAATACCATCATTGCACTTTTTTGTGAATTGAATAAAACTAATAGAATTCAAGTAATGAAGTATGTACTAAATTTTGTTTCAAGGTATGTTATAGAGACATACGTTTTATCGGCTAAACAGCTTTAAACTATACATTAAGGAGCTGTTCTCGGCCTTGCCTTTATCACATCAAAACTTGTATATTATTGTCGTTGATTTCTGGATCAAATGAAAATTAAAAAGATTTTCACTTTGGCCTCAACTCATCTATCGCGCAATGACTTACTCCGTACGTTATATTGCGTCCTTCGCTGACTCTTTTCAACAATGTTCCACCCAGATATATACATGTGTAGGATGCCGATATAATTTAAATAACGTCCGTTCGTTTCAATGGAATATTTTATTCTGAACTCAAAAATACAATTTTCAAAAGTCAAAAACAAATTACATATTTTTCAGTGAAACACGCACACTTGTTCTCATTATAAATCTATCTATCTATGCCGCGATATACAACAGGTATATCATCATAAACCTCCTAAGAGATTTTTGCGCCAAGCTTCTCTTCCAATTTGTGGTGTGCCGATTTGAATTTCCCCTCATTATAAATACACTCAACAAAACCAACAAGTGTGCGTGAACGTATTCATACATACGTACATACATACAAGAGTATGACAAAATGAAAATACATACTTTCACACATATTTACACATTTTTATATAAACCTGAATAAAAAATTTACACAAATCAAACATACAAATACAAGTACATAAATACCTACACATACAAACAAAATGTAACTAAAAGTGTATTGACTATAAGAAATCTAACTCCCAAGATCAAATACAAAAACAAAATACGTACAAAGTACAAAAACTCCAGTACACATGCTACACATGGGTCTTTTAGCACGTTCTTTTGACAGAAATTAGATATCCTACAAAAATCCCAAAGAAGTTTTTTAAAATTTCCAATATGAATATTGTTAATACGGCAAGACTGGCTATAACTTTTACAAAAAATTCAATTTGAAAATGCCCGTAAAAGTCAAAATTTTATTTAGTGAAACTACCTTCATGGAATCGCCGGAACATCGTCCCATTTCCTTCTCTAGGCCTAGTCAAGTGACTCACAAGATCAAACAACCAATATCAGTCATATCAAAAAAAAAAAATAAATAAAAAAATGTTTAATTTTTTGACACTTTTTTCTTAATGGTGAAACAGGAAAGCTTTTCGAATGTAATTTTTTTCTTTGCATTTCTATTCTATTGAATTATAACAGTTGCTACCCATAACAAATTCAGAATGGGGCTGTAAAACTGTATTCTTCAAGGATATAATGTTGATATATGTAATCAAACAAACAAACAAATTTAGACGCTCAAACAAAAATACTTTTGCACTTAGAATAGAAAAATTATATGTATGTACAGCCCTGGATTTACACTAGGTGCTCGCGCAGCACTGGCACAGGGCGCCAGATTTCGAAACATATATTAAAATTTTTACAAATATTTTTGATAATGGGCTCAATTTTTGTTTCTGCACGAATCAAAAGTTTGACGTTTGTGTTTAGAAATCAATAGGAACTCGTAACTCAAAGTGATGCGGTTATTCAACGTGGAAAGTGCCTATAACTATGCCACAGAAAACTATTTTATGTAAACTGTAATAATCTTTTATTATGTTTAGCTCTTTTCAGCAGCAGGGTTAGAAGTAGATTGTTTTAGAGTATATTTTTTCAAAATCCGCAGTCAACTAAAATTTGTACCTTTTACCTCTTAATAGTTTTTATTTGGTATTTTCACTATTAATCTTTTTTGCCACCATTTTTATTAGTATTAAAATTTCCGACGTTACAGCTCCGACAGCTATTCTGTTTTTCCCAAAAACGAGATTCTTTTTCGATTTGCCTGTCCAAGGCGATTACCAGAATAGCAAATATCCAACCGTGGGTTGTTTACTTCAAGTTGATTTGAATATTTGGGTAGGTTTTCTTCAGTATATCTTGCGTGAAAAACACACAATTTTTCAAAAATTTTTAAGGCTTTAGTTATTCTTACTTAGCATTGCGTAACATATGTAGTCGGGAAACATATTATTCAACACGAATTTCATTAGGACATTTTTTAAATGACAGTTTTCATGCTATGCTCCCCTTAGTTGAGTATGAGTAACACGGCCTTGACTACTTACAGAATACCTATCACTCTTTTTTCAAATCTAAGAAATCGTAGTAGATTACGAGTAAAGCGTAGTGGCGAAGTAGATTTCCCTTTTTCCAAAATATAAGTAAACTTGCTACGATCGTAATAAAGTTCTCACCCTGGTCAGCACTGATCAGCTGTGATTTTATTAGCAATTAACTCTGAAGTTTTTATAATTTCAATCGATAATAATCCTTTTTGGGTGAAATAGTTTCTTTATATTTTGAAAATATGAGTGATGGGCGCAAAAGATTAAGCGGCGCTGCATATAAAAAGCGAGCTTTGGACAAAACTAAAAAAGAAGTGGAAAATTTGAGCAAAACTCTGAAGCTACATCATTTTTTCATTAAAGGATGTATGTTTCAATAATTTTGGTAATTTTTGCAGGGATTTTTTTAGGGATTTAGTTACTTATTTACAAATATTTCAGTTGTGAATTGCATATGCAAAATACATTTTTACTATATTTCATGAAGATAAAAGGGCGGCATTTTTAACAGCGCACAGAGAGGCACTTCAAGTAAATCCAGCCCTGTGTATGTATATCTGATTTTACTTATTTTCTAGTTATATGAAAATTAGCATTTGTAAAAAAGTTGTAGCCCCTGAAGACGACCTTCGGAGGAGGTTGCAATATATTGGGAAACCCTAAATAAAATTCGTTTTTATTTGATATTGACCTGTAGGTCGCTAAAAACAACAAATCGTGAAAAATACTTCTCCTTTAGAAAACGAAACGCACCTCGGTCAGACGAGACTGCACAGCCATAAAAATTTTTTGCAAAATTTGAACCACAACTGAATATTCGCAGCGAAATGACTCCGGTTTTACCCTACCAAGGGCCGCTATTGCGATGTAACCCTGAGCACTACGCCCTTGTTTCGGGCGGATGTTGAACCCAATCCGTGACCAAGAGATTGGACCTAACGTTCACAAATGTTCTAAATGTAAAAGATGGCTGCACAATATAAGTGGCCCCGGGCTGAATTCCTCCACCCACATATTCACAAGTTTCTTAAAGTCATTTTAGGCCCCCTTGCTGTTCACGCCCTAGGCCGTCCCATGGCCAACGGCGATGAAGTTTCTCACCGCCACCCATTCCAGATACAGTCTCCACGACGGCCAATAACAATATCTCCCAGTAGCTAGAGTGGAATTCACGCTGTCGCTGCCGCCACCACCTCACATGGCGGCTCACAGTTACTTTCTGCGTAGCACGTCCCTCCTGGTTGTGAGCAGTACCGAGCGACAACCCTCCCCCATCCCACCACCAATCTCCCCTTCCTCTTCCACCACTAGCACGAATGTAAGCCAAGGCCACCAGCTTCTGGTCCATAACACCACGGGCACTGTTTGCCAGTTAAGATTTTATATGTGCCGGCGGCATCACCCTTATGCAACTCTGAGCTTGGAAACAGGATTTTATGGACTGATACGTACGTTGTGCCATGTTGTTCAGCTGCCTACAACGTTGTTGTTGGTTTTAGCGACAACAATACTTCCCGAAGATTTTAGGGAGTGTTGCCGAAAGCGATAGTCCTTTGCCGGATGTGAACACGGTGCGCTTCGGTAATCCCTTGTGGAACATGCCCGACTGTCGCGGAGCTATTTGGTATGACCAGTGGAACCTTCCTTCACCCTTCTTCCATAAATAAGGAGAAGATGGGTAATGAGAGGTGAGAGGCATCATATCCGTAGATCAACCATCATGCTGCACGTCATTACCCATGTGCATTTAAGTCGCTTTTTACTACAGGTATGCCTACCTATGCCATATTCCAACCTCCTATCCGTCTTCCTTCGGTGTCCGATCAGATCTTCGGACCTTTTATGGCTACGAGATCCATCGGTGAGAGCGTGAGAGGGGACGTGGGGTTACACTTCTTCTATTTGAGCTCGACGTCGACCGTAGGGACAACACCTTAGAACGTCAAGGTATGCTTGTCCGCCCAGGCGGCGATTATTAATATTTACATAGCTTCTCACACCTGTTTGCCGAGTGAGTACCGCCCTGACGTACGTCGCTCAGAGGCGAAAATCGTGTAATCCTCAGAGACTTCAACTAACAGCACGACCTTAGGAACTTAAGCCTACATGGCGTTGGCAGGGCAGGTGTTGGCTCCGCAAATAATTGATTCGACGTTTAGCACAATGAAAGGGACGCCCCCAAGAGTCGCGTTAAATTATAAAAGTTGGGCAGACCTCACCATTGTCAGCGCAGGCCTTATCAACAGCGTTAACTGTCGTCCGATGGTGACTTTTGCATCGGATCATTTACGGACTATCTTCTCTATCAATCGCCCTACCGAAATTGTCTCCTCGGAACACCGAATCTATGTTAACTTTGATAAAGCTAACTGGGTCGTTTTTCGCAAAGAGCGAAAGAGCGTTTTGCATGGTCATAGATTCAGTATCAACTCAATATATTCGGTCAGGGGAAATTAAGGTGGGTCGTCCGTACTTCCCCACAGAAGCAGCGGCCCTGGAAAACGAACGTGATCATGTGCTACGCTTGGATACTACGGATCTTCAATTTAAGGATCTCAATGCGGGAATCAGACTGCTGGTTGAGCAACACAAACGAGCCAAGTCGGAGGAGCGTCTAAATATACATTGGCTTCGGTGACAAGGTTCAGTCAAGAGATACGCGAGTGCTTTTTGCCGGCAGTATGCATTGCATCCTCCAGTGGACAAGGAAAAGAGACGCACGGCCATGGAAGCGCTAACGAAAAAATAGTCAATCGCCCATTGCCATCACCACCATAGTGGTTCAGGAGGCCATACGAAAGTCTAAGGGTTCAAAATCTATAGGCTTAGACGATATACCTATGCAGATGGTCAAACATCTCTGTTATGAGGGGGTGCGATACTTACCATCGTCATTCATTGAAAGAAGCAAAGGTGGTCCCACAAAAAGTAGTCCCAGCTTATGTTGGGGAGTCAAATCACCTAATATCTCTCCTCTCGCCAGTACTAAAGACACTAGAGACGGTCTTGCTCCCTTACTACATCGCTAACCTGCGGCTTGCCGAACATCAAGATGGATTCTGGAAAATTCACAGCACGACCACCTCGCTGAGCGCCATAACCACTCAGATAAATGTCGGTCTTAAATAAAATCGTCCAAACGACCAGACTGTGGTGGTTGCGCTTGACCTGTCGAAAACTTTCGGCACGGCCAATCACGCGAACTTATAAGCGACCTTGAAGACTCAACTTTTTCCCCCTGTCTAAAGCATTGGGGTGCAAATTACCTCAGTGGTCGGTCGGTATTCAACGGTGGAATTCAGGGGCGAACGATCAAAACCACATGTAATCAGTGTGACCAGGTTAGCCTTTTCGAGGCTAGATTTAGCCTTTTATTTTGTCCTTTAGCCTCATAATTTTGGTTTTAGCTTCGTGGCTTTTTCTAGCCTTTTTTTTACTTCAAAGCTTTTCTGGTCCCAACACCATATTTTTCATATAACTTCTAGGAATATGTAAATTTAATGTTAAATGAAGCTAGTATTGAGGACGAAATACAGAAAATTATTCGTAAAAATTGTCAACTATTTTTAATGGAGTTGATAACCTTATTGCGACATCGCCTACCTGATAATATGAACTCTTTACAAAAGATTCATATTTTTTTCAGTTGATAAATCTTTGAAAGTATTTTCTCACTTTCAAGAAGAAAATTCTAGGTATTCTCCAAGTCAAGTAGCATTGATTGAGCTGCAGTGGCGAAAGCTAATACCCGTACAGTGGACACGTGTGACCTCTACCATTGAATTTTGGGCGGAAGTTTGAGAATATAAAAATTCATAAACTTTTTTAGAACGGGTCGAATTCGTTTTTAACTTTTTGGTATTACCTTTCAGTAATGTGGAGGTTGAAAGAATTTTTAGTGCCATGAACATTTGAAAAACGAAGTTAAGGAACAGATTAAAAATTAAAATGCTTAACTCGCTGCTTAATACAGGGTGTTTTTTTTACAGGTTTGTTTTTTGAATAGAGATAAAACTGGCATTTTGTGGTCAAATCTGGCAACTCTAATGTCATTTATGTTCAGTTTGGTTTGCCATTTCATCATGAACAGGTTGACAAAAGAACAACGCTTGCAAATCGTGCAAATTTATTTCGAAAATAATGGTTCAGTTCGGGAAGTTTACCGTGAGCTCCGTCCATTTTATGGTCGACATAATCGTCCATCAGAGCAATTAATTCGGTTAACCATGGATCGTTTTCGCACTACGTTTACTCTATGTGATAATACGCATCCGCAGAGACGTCGAACAGTGCGCACCGAAGAAACAATTGCCGCTGTAGAGCAAAGTGTTGAAGAGGACCCGAATGAATCGATTCGCCACCGTGCACAGCAATTGGAGCTTTGTCCATCAACTTTATGGAAGATTTTGCGCAAAGATCTTGGCTTGCGACCTTACAAGATCAAGCTTGTGCAAGAATTAAAGCCGCGAGACCATGCAATGCGTCGTGATTTTGGTGTATGGGCCGAAAATGAGATTGATTTCGATGCTGATTTTCATCGCAAAATTTTGTTCAGTGATGAGGCTCATTTTTGGTTGAATGGCTACGTCAACAAGCAAAATTGCCGCATTTGGAGTGAAGAGAATCCACATGAGACCCTTGAAACGCCATTACATCCACAAAAACTAACTGTTTGGTGTGCTCTATGGGCTGGTGGAGTCATTGGGCCATACTTCTTCCGCAATAATGCTGGAGAGGCAGCTACCGTTAATGGAGACCGGTATAGAGCCATGATAACCGACTATTTTGTTCCCGAATTGGATGGCATGAATGTGGATGAGTTGTGGTTCCAACAAGACGGCGCTACATGCCACACAGCGCACGTCACAATCGATTTATTGAAGGAAACATTCGATGAGCGCATAATTTCGCGGAATGGACCTGTCAATTGGCCACCAAGGTCGTGTGATTTGACACCATTGGATTATTTTCTTTGGGGATATGTGAAGTCGCTCGTCTACACCAACAAACCAGAAACGTTAGGGGAATTGGAAGCCAACATTCGTGGCGTTATTGCCGACATACGGCCCCATATGCTCGAAAAAGTGGTTGAAAATTGGACCTGTAGAATTGGCTTTATTCGAGTCAGCCGCGGCGGCCACATGCCCGAAATCATATTTAAACATTAATGGCATAAAATTATCCTTCCAATAAAGCCAAATTGATGGACCTTAAAACGATTTTCTTGTGTTTTATTTCAATTCGAAGTTCTATACCCCTAAAAAAAACACCCTTTATTAGATGTTCGTTAAAACGCTTATCCAACTGTTGCACTGATTTTGAAATTACCGTTGATCTCATCTCTATGATGAATACTCAAACTTTTTACGTAGACTCAAGCTCTTCTGACTTAGGTAATATTATAAAATTAATTAGTTTGCAGTGATTTTTCTATAGTATGTATTTCCTAGTCCTGATATGTGTTGACACAAGAATAGTTCCTTTAAGTTATGTCTACAGCTTTTTATATAAAAATAGTTTAAACTAAAATAAAAAATTTGAAATGGATTACGTAAAAAAATTTCTGACTTTTTTTTAGCTTTTTTTTTTTCTTAATTTTAGCCTTTTTTAACCTTTTTTTGCCGATTTAGCCTCTTATTTTTCTATCGCCTGGTCACACTGCATGTAATTAAGCAAGGGCAGCCCTTTGAATATGAAGGAGCCAGAAGGAAAAGCATCGAAGTGACATTTGTTTATACCTTTCATGATTATGAAATGGTATTATAATTTGGGTCTGATGTTTGTAAGTATGAGAAGAAGAGATAGACCCACCGAAATGATCAAAGCGATGAGCTGAGTCGATTTAGCTACGTCTGCCTGTTTGAACGAAAACTAGTCCTTAGAGATATCTCATTGAAATTTGGTACAGGGCAGCCATTTTGTAATATATTAATCGTTTTTCGGAACCAACAAGATCGGACCGATACAACGCATAGCTCCGATACAATCGATTGTTTGGATAAACGGGATTTGGCCTATAACTGTTGCAATTAAAAAGCTAGGAACGTAACATTTAGCAGGTTTGGTACATATTATATACGTAATGTGGCTAGTGAAAATCAGCCAGATCGGAACAACATAACATATAGCTCCCATATAATCGATACTTCCGATATATGGGTTATGGGCCTAGGTATGAGCTAGGAACGTAAAACTTTGCAGATTTGGTAAATATTATATATGTACGTAATGTGAAAAATTAAAATCAACCAGATCGGACCTACACAGTCTAAAACTCGTTGCAGTCCAAATCCCGTTTATCGGAACAATCGATAGTATGGGAGCTATGCGTTGTATTGGCCCGATCTTGTTGGTTCCGACAAATTATTACTATATTCCAAATTATTACTATATCTCAAAAACGGAGGGACTAGTTTGTGTTCAAACAGACATCGACTGAGCTCATCGCCCTAATCATTTCGGTATACTTATTGGTGGGTCTACCTCTTTTTCTTCTCATACTTACAAACACAAAGTTATAATAATATAATTTCATGTTCATAAAAAATATAAAAAGACTTGAGTACCAATTACTCGTGGGGTTTGATGTGTAAACATGTGTATCCTGTACATAAATTTAATTAAATTAGACCTAGCCCAGTAGACGAATTTCAACCACAAAACTTTATTTAATTTTAGTTATTAGCTACTACTTTCTGGGCCTTCTTTCCCTCTTTTCTATGCTGATCCTTTTTCCTTCTCTTTTCTTTCCTTTCCTTGCCTTTTCTTTCCTTTTCTCCCCTTTTCCCGCCTTTCCTCTCCATTCCTTTCCTTCATTTTCCTTTCCTTACCATTATCATAGTTCCTTTTAGTTGATTTAATTTAATTTTATTTTATTAAGTAAAGTACCATGACTATAAATGAGCTCACGGCCAAAAATAATAATTTTTCTTTTTTATGAAAATTATTATTGTTTTTATTTTTTAATAATTATTTTTTAATAAAATTTGGCACGCTTTGCCAACCATTAAGCTAGCAGAGTGCTGCTTTTTGTTTGAGCATTCACCGCCATCTGGCGACATTGATGACTGCCCATGATAGGTTTTTTTGTGGGTAGTGTACATTTTGTTCTTCTGTACACAGTCTATTATCGGTTTTGTTTACTTTTATGCAAACAATTCAATTGAATTGTGGTTTTTACGGCCTGTACTTTTTTGTAAAGTACCATGACTATAAATGAGCTCAATTTGTTGGTATACAAAATTATTTTTATTTTATTTTAATTTATTCCATAAGTATAACCACAAAGATTACTCAAAATAAATCTAAAATACATTTAACGTGAATTACTTATTTTGTTTTTGTAAATCCTGTGTATATTTAGGATAAACGCAGTTTCCTTCGTCTTTTGCCGATTGATAGCATTCATCGTGTTTCGGCACGATTACCGAATGATAATGACAATCAGCAAATCACTTGCATACACACCCACCCACATACACGTCATATATATAAAAGCAAAGTAGTCAGATTTGTATACACTTACAGAGCTATTCTGTGCAGTTGATAAATTCACCACCTTGCTTAATTTTCAAGTTTGATTATTTATCAAGTATTTCCTATTCTGTGTCAAAACTAAAAAGTTCTTTGGTTGACAAATAGTCAATATCTCAAACCGTCTTGATATTCACATTTTACGCTGAAATCACGTTTTTGTGTGTTAAAATGGAAGAAGATTTCTTACTTTACAAAATGAGTTTTTAATAGCAGGTTTTTAATTTCCGATTTAGGCTTCTTCGAACACAATAAAGTTTTTAAATTTTGTAGAGTTTTAAATTTTTTGAAAATATACATATAAACCAATCAAAAACACGAAAATCAATTTGCTTGTCCTCCATTTATTCATATTACTTCCTTCAGTTTCTGGGTTAAGAGACGTGACATCATGCATCGATGGCTCACAGCTTGACGATAGTGCATTACTCTCAGATGGTGATGGGCTCAACATTGGTGCAAATGTGGGTGATGTAGGGTTTTGTTGCCGCAAAACGGTGGGATTGAATGACTTTCAGCGAACTCTATAGTATAGAAGGAGATGTTCTTGATAGCAGTTCAAGTTCAGTCCACTACTTCCCAAACCGGCTCCATCAACCGCTAATAAACCAAAAGTAGCCAAAGCGCGCTCTTCGAATTCGTTCATTGCCCTGATATGTGGACCACCACCAGTAACTCTTAGGCTCGTTTTTACACGTCGTGCTCGTGTACATAACTGGCTTTTCCATACTCCAAGCGTCTAAACGTAAAAAATTTATATGCAATACCATTAACTAATTTGGTAATTCTTTCCATCTAACGTCAACTGCTAAAACGCGTCAATAAATGTCCGCAGCGCTTCAAAAAAATAAACTTTACCCGGCTCAACACCGGCTACGCGATCCTCAGTATTTCTGCGCAGAACACACTTCTGCGCTTTTTGGAACACCTAATATCTGTTATTACAACAACCACATGAAAATGATAGACAATTTTCAGCTTAATTAAAATATTAAATACTTACGTTTTTGCAGACTGCATTTGATGATTGCTTGCGCTAAACAGCGGTTTTGTGTTTACAATATTTAGTTCACCACAATGTGGGGAAATGCACAGAATAACTTATTGATAATTTGTCAATTTCAGAGAATAGCGCTGTTAGTATGCGTAATCTCACTTACAATTGAGATATACATAGAGCCAACATCAACAACAATGCACAGACAGAAGCACAGGGGAGGTATAGGCAGCGACGCTTAACTTTGCTGGACTGCTCTACCGAGTCCAAACAAAACCAGTCCGAGACAAAAACAATGACGGGAAAATTAATGGTCAACGTGTAAGCATTGAATGTAACAATATTTCTTTGCACTAAAACTGGTATTTCTTATGGATTTGATACAAGTCGATCAAGGACCCTAGTAACCAATTAATCCAGTAAAACAAAAACGACTCTATATGCTGGAATTTATGTATGTTCAGCAGAAATGATCTGGCCACCATAGATACATTGTTACAGGAAAATCTATCAATTTGTTCCTCTAAATAATTGGTTTGTACCAGCTGAAAGTCATCACACCACTCTCATAGTGGATGGCACTAAAACAGATTCCAATGACCCTAGAATGTACTTGGAAAAATATGCAAGTAATAGGCAAAAAATATGCAGATATGCAAAAACTATGCAGATATGCAACAAAATATGGAAATATGCATAGGCGTAAAATGCCTTCATTTTCAATAAAACGAGTTCCAGTATTGGTGCGGGATCTCCAGAAAGCTATACAAAAATATGTAATTTCATAGAATTCTGATGTCTATTGATAATAGTGCGAAAATTCTACTTATTTCGCTAAAGCAGAGCGGCTCAGCGCACGACATATCCCAATTAAAGCGCTAAGCTTCTGCCAAATTTGTCTTCTTTCCTTCCCACGTTTTTCTTTTGCAGTCAGCAGGCATATACAATTTATTAATCTTGCTAATATTATATATGGGTAATTTTGCGAATGATTGAAAGTGTTTGCAAGTATTTAACTTTTAAAGCCTAGTACCGTGTTGTGTTCAACGAGGCTGTTCCCGCCCCTCCTGACTGCTGGCACACCTGCCTTTCCAACATATCTTCGTTTTGACATTTACTCACCCACATACGTATACAAACTCGCTCATCGCACTTTTGTTATACAACTTTTTGTTGTACAACTTTACATTGCCGTCGTCGCTTTGTTGTTTTGAAGAGCTCTAAATTCAATCATCGCATTTTTGGCCATGCACTGCTGCTGCAGCAGCATATGTACTCACAGTTCTTCGCATACGTACCTACTCTTCGCACTCATCGTTTTTGTTTGCTATTTCTACAAATCATACGATATTTTTGCAAATATAAAATAGCTGGACTTTTCCATGGAAAATTCCTATGTATCATACATTTTTGGCAGCCTTCGGTGATTTAATTTTTAAGCTATAAGTTAGTTGCCATGTAACTTTGAAGTCGTAAGCATCAACTAATAAAATACGTACCAAAATCAAATCTGTTCTCCTTATTTTCATCGAAAACAAATTGTAGAAAAGGCTCTACAATTCATCACGGTCCTTCGAGCCGGATAATTGTTCTGGCTCGATTTAATTGACAATTTTAATCGTTCTAATTGTATCGAGAGCTGCATGTATTGTCTCACCATGGATGCAGAATCCATCATTAGCAGATGACGGCGCATCTGTAGCATCCTCTTCCAACGGAAGTTACTCTACATGCAACGAGAGAGGCGCCCGAGAGATTCGCATTAAAATTCACCAGCGTGACAGCTTGTTAACACGCTTGCGTTCTTTACACAATGGAGTGCTGGATGGTGACTCACTTTCGCTGCGCCAGCTTACAGCAAAACTTAGTTTGGTAGAGCGGCAATATAGCACACTCGATGCTTTGCAAACGCAACTGGAGGAGCTGGACGAATCACAGCTCTATGAAGAACATCGAGTGGAATTCGAGGAATCATACAGGGTGGCTGATGAATTTTGCTACATTAAGAAACTCAAATAATTTTTTTTTCAGTGTATGGAATTAATTTTTCTTTTATTCGTGTTAAAGCTCATTAAATTTTATTAAATATAGCTTAATTAGTTTTAAAAATAATGGAATTTAAATGCCCCCCCTGCTCGTCGATGCATGTGCGGCATCTTACCAAAAAGTTGTTCATTACTGCTTGGAGAGTTGAGACAGGAATAGAAGCAATTGTTTCTCGAATGGATTGCCTTAGTTCATTCAAATTTGTTGGTTTTGCTTTGAAGACTTCCTGTTTGCAATAACCCCACAAGAAAAAGTCAGGTGCAGTAAGGTCAGGCGACCTGGGTGGCCAACGGAATGTGGAGTTTCTGGATATCAGCTTATTGGGAAATTTTCGTCGCAATTCTGTCATAACAGGTTGGGCTATATGAGGAGCTGCACCATCTTGCTGAAACCACACAGAGTTGAAAGAAATTCTCATTCGGCGTAATTCTGGATAGAAAAACTCTCTCAACATGCTCAAGTAACGGTCTCCAGTAACCGTAACGGTGTGACCGTTTTCTTCGAAGAAGTAGGGCCCAACAATGCAGCGTGATGAAACTGCACACCACACTGTGACACGAAGTGGATGCAATTCCGTCTCATGGAGTATCTGTGGGTTGGAAGCACTCCATATTCGACAATTTTGTTTGTTTATGTTGCCGTTTAAATCGAAATGGGCCTCGTCAGACATGAAAAGACAGTTCAACATGTTTCCATCCTCTTCCACCATTTGAAGCATCTTCTGGCAAAATTCCAAGCGAATCGGCAAGTCTGCAGCGTTCAGTTTGTTGGCCATTTGAATTTTATATGGGAATAAGTCCAAATCTTTGTGCATAATTGACTGTAATGACTGTCTGCTTACACCCATTTGAGCAGATAAGCTTCTTGTCGAAACACGTGGATTGTTTTGTATGGCAGCAGCTACAGCAGCGATTGTTTCCTCCGTTCGAACTGAAGGGTTTCGATGGTAAGGTCTTCTGTTGACTGTCCCATGCTCGGCAAAATTGTTTACAAGTCTTATTATGGTCCATCTGCTCGGAGGATTGCCGCCAAACGTGCGCCTATACTCTCTTTGAACCGAAACTACGGACTCCAGTGCGTGATAGCGGCGGACAATCCAAATTCTTGTTTCAGTGTCCCAGTTATCCATTTTTGTTAAATGTAAAAGTCAATCTGCAAAATAAAAAAAATTAACCAGATTCATTAAATAGAAAAAAAGTTATTTAATTTTTTTTTGGTAGCGGCTTTCATCAGCCACCCTGTATGTTAAAGCAAAAAGCGCAATTCTGGACCAAATGGAAGAACTCCAACGAATGCAACAACCGTCTCAGCTTTGCAGCACACGGGTAGAACGCCACCCACCTCATCGGATCAACTTGCCAAAGCTGCAGCTAACAAGATTCAGTGGCAAACAAGCTGAGTGGCTGGATTTTTGCAATGTATATACAGGGTGGCTAATGAAAGCCGCTACCCAAAAAAAATTACATAACTTTTTTTCTATTTAATGAATCTGGTTAATTTTTTTTATTTTGCAGATTGACTTTTACATTTAACAAAAATGGATAACTGGGACACTGAAACAAGAATTTGGATTGTCCGCCGCCATCACGCACTGGAGTCCGTAGTTTCGGTTCAAAGAGAGTATAGGCGCACGTTTGGCGGCAATCCTCCGAGCAGATGGACCATAATAAGACTTGTAAACAATTTTGCCGAGCATGGAACAGTCAACAGAAGACCTTACCATCGAAACCCTTCAGTTCGAACGGAGGAAACAATCGCTGCTGTAGCTGCTGCCATACAAAACAATCCACGTGTTTCGACAAGAAGCTTATCTGCTCAAATGGGTGTAAGCAGACAGTCATTACAGTCAATTATGCACAAAGATTTGGACTTATTCCCATATAAAATTCAAATGGCCAACAAACTGAACGCTGCAGACTTGCCGATTCGCTTGGAATTTTGCCAGAAGATGCTTCAAATGGTGGAAGAGGATGGAAACATGTTGAACTGTCTTTTCATGTCTGACGAGGCCCATTTCGATTTAAACGGCAACATAAACAAACAAAATTGTCGAATATGAAGTGCTTCCAACCCACAGATACTCCATGAGACGGAATTGCATCCACTTCGTGTCACAGTGTGGTGTGCAGTTTCATCACGCTGCATTGTCGGGCCCTACTTCTTCGAAGAAAACGGTCACACCGTTACGGTTACTGGAGACCGTTACTTGAGCATGTTGAGAGAGTTTTTCTATCCAGAATTACGCCGAATGAGAATTTCTTTCGACTCTGTGTGGTTTCAGCAAGATGGTGCAGCTCCTCATATAGCCCAACCTGTTATGACAGAATTGCGACGAAAATTTCCCAATAAGCTGATATCCAGAAACTCCACATTCCGTTGGCCACCCAGGTCGCCTGACCTTACTGCACCTGACTTTTTCTTGTGGGGTTATTGCAAACAGGAAGTCTTCAAAGCAAAACCAACAAATTTGAATGAACTAAGGCAATCCATTCGAGAAACAATTGCGGCTATTCCTGTCTCAACTCTCCAAGCAGTAATGAACAACTTTTTGGTAAGATGCCACACATGCATCGACGAGCAGGGGGGGCATTTAAATTCCATTATTTTTAAAACTAATTAAGCTATATTTAATAAAATTTAATGAGCTTTAACATGAATAAAAGAAAAATGAATTCCATACACTGAAAAAAAAACTATTTGAGTTTCTTAATGTAGCAAAATTCATCAGCCACCCTGTACCACATTGGTACACAACAACCGAGATTTAAGTGAAGTCGAAAAATTTCAATACTTGCGGTCCTGCTTAACGGAAGAAGCCTCTCGATTGATACAGTCCCTAGAAGTAACCAGTAGCAACTACAACACTGCGCTAGACCTCATCGTCAGTCGCTTTAACAACAGCCGACTAATATCTCAGTCCCATATGCAGCAAATATATGATCTCTCACCACTTTCGTCGTCAAATGCATCATAAATTCGCAGCTTCATCGACACCATTAATGTTAATCTGCGAGCAATGCAATCTCTTACAACTACTCAACAACTTGGCGATGCGATTCTACTACACCTGGTGGCAGGTAAACTAGATACAACAACTCGCACGAAATGGGAAGAGGAAGTGGCCATGAAGTGGGCCACAGCTAATTCAACAGTCCTACAGATTCCCACCAGGGCAGATTTTGCGTCGTGTCTGGAACGTCGTTGGCAGACAGTTGATGTACTTGCACAAAGTAACTCACTCCGTGAACCATCAGCTCCATCAAAAAGATTCTCATCAAAAACTTCAGGCCACAAAGGGTACGCTCACGCGGTAGCAAAGGCAGCCAGCAAGTGTGTTTTGTGCGACACAAGCCATTATCATAGTCCATTCAACTGTGAGCCATTTATGAGCATGGATGTGCACCGGCGGTTTCCTCGGATCAAACGTCTCAATTCATGTTTGAACTGCTTGGGTAAGAATCATACTTCAAGTACATGTCCTTCTAATCGTAGGTGCCAGCAGTGTGGAGTTAGCCATCATATATTGCTACACCGAGCTAACGGAACAGCAAATCCATCAAATAATTATAATAACACGACTATTAACGAGGTCAGCGGTTCTACAGATAACAGCAACAAACAGGCCGTTCTCACGGTCAATCATGGGTACGAAGAAGTCATACTCGCTACAGCCCTTATCGCCTTATACAGTTCATCAGGACACTCAATCACGGTCCGCGCACTATTAGACTCTGGTTCCCAACTCAACTTTATCACTGAGCGTGTAGCACAGCACGTACATCTTCCGCGTATGAAAAAATGCATTGAAGTTATAGGCATTGGGTCGACGTCTACGAAAACTCAGCAAATAAGTCAAGTAACTATGAAGTCACTTCAAACAAACTACTCAGCCAACTTCAAGGCTGTCATACCTCCGACAATAACATCACAGCAACCAAATAATCGCATCACTAACGACTCCTGGAACATCCCCAAAAACATCAGACTCGCAGATGACAGTTTTAATGTTCCAGGTGGAATCGACTGTCTCATCGGTGCAGGTTTATTCTTTGATCTGCTGATAGTGGGTCAGATAAAGGACAACACTAAAACTCCAATTCTCCAGAAGACAAAACTAGGATGGATCATTTCGGGCATATCCCAATCAACACAGTCAGCATCCAATGATACAATGTCATCGTCATCGCTATCAGCAATCTCATCGCCGCCTGCATGTAAGGCATTCATAGCAGTGAATAATAAATTATCCCTTGACGATCTACTGCAACGGTTCTGGGTATCCGAAAGTTACACTGAATCAGAAAAATTTCTATCTGAGGAAGAAAATGAATGCGAGCGATTTTTCGAATCAACTACAAAACGCTGTCCAGTCAGCAACAAATATATTGTGCGCTTGACTTTAAAGGAAATGCCGGAGACGTTGGGACAATCATATGACATTGCATTCAAAAGGTTAGTAGCTTTGGAATATAAATTATTAAAACACCCCTCTATTTTGAAGAGTTATCGAGAGTTTGTCGCTGAGTATGAAGAACTTGGTCACATGGTGCTTCTCGACAATACTACAAAGGGTCGGTACTTTACTCCACATCACTGTGTGATAAAGGCTGATAGCAGCACACTAAAGCTACGGGTCGTCTTCGATGCTTCCTGCCGCACATCAAACGGAAAGTCGTTGAATGACATACTTCGAGTAGGCCCAACACTACAAGATAATATTTTCAGAATACTCCTTCGATTTCGCAGTCACAAGTATGTTTTAATGGCTGACATAGCAAAAATGTACCGACAGGTACTGGTTGACAATGCCGATATATCGTGGCAATGCATTCTATGGCGTAATTTCCAAGACGATCCAAAAAGCCTTCTCGATCTAGCCAAAAAAGAATCTGCGCAATTTCCTATTGGGTCTCTCGTCACTCTAAAGGACTTTTACGTCGACAATTTGATGACTGGCGGTCCTACTGTAAGTACAGTGATTGAATAAAAAAATCAGGTGACCTCAATATTAAAATGCGGAGGATTTCCCTTACGTAAATTTGCATCAAACAACGAAGAAATTATTGACGACGTGCCAGTCTAAGATAGAGAGGAAATCATAAGGCGACTCGACGTATATAAAAACTCTCGGACTTAGGTGGTCACCCACGAAAGATCTATTCACATTCAGCTACACTCCACCATCACCAACACGCAAACCAACGAAACGAACCATATTATCACAGATTGCTGCCTTGTTCGATCCGCTTGGCTTACTGAACCCCCTCATCGTCAACGGAAAACTATTAATGCAGGACTTATGGAAGTTAAAACTCGATTGGGATGAAAGTGTTCCTCAGAATATCCACACCCAGTGGCGCAACTTCCAAGAACACCTGAGTTTTATAAACAACATTGAGCTTCCCAGGTATGTACCTAGGAGTAGCACAACTAAAATCCACGCTTTTATAGATGCCAGTACTAAAGCATACGGGGAATGCATCTACATCGTCACATGCGAGCAGGACGAAGTTAAGTCGTCTTTACTTTGCGCCAAGTCCCGTGTAGCCCCAACAAAGCAATTGAGTCTCCCTCGCCTTGAGCTTTGCGCAACAGTGTTATTGGCTGAGCTCTTACAATCCATCGTGACAATATTTTCACCGCCATTGGAAAACATTCACTGCTGGACCGATTCGACGATATCCTTATACTGGATTGCTGGCGAACCCAGTCGTTGGAATGTATTTGTGGCCAATCGAGTGTCAAAAATACAGCAACTCACAGCACATTACCAATGGCATCATGTACCATCTGAGCTCAACCCCGCAGATTTAGTTTCGCGTGGTTCAGCGGTGGCTGGCAATCGTGGTAATCAATTGTGGTTTGAAGGTCCGTCATTTCTAAAAGGACCACATGAAAAATGGCCTAGTTCTTCATTCGACACATCAACAGACATTCCTGAGCAACGCAGTCAGCGAGTGGTAGCAGTATCGGCACCTCAAACTGACATTTTTGCCGAAAACAAATACATCAATAATAATAACAAGTTTCTGCGGATTTTTACCTACATAAGGTACTTTATATCACGAAAACTAATCAGTACGATCACAGCTGATGACATAATAGAAACACTTGAGATGGTCTGCAGAAGAATTCAACAAGTTAGTTTTTGTGATGAGTACCGGAAACTTCAAGCCAATCAACCTATTGAGAAACCATCAAAGCTTGCCTCACTATCGCCATTTTTGCACAATAATCTTATACGAGTTGGCGGAAGGTTAAAAAACTCAACGCTCAGTTTCGACGCCAAGCATCCAATTCTCTTACCGCATACCCATCCGTTCGTACATACGATCATTTCACATTATCATCGCAAAAATCTGCATGCTGGAGCTCAAACCTTACTAAATATACTAAGAGACAAGTTCTGGATCATCGGGGTTCGAACGACTATCAGGCAAGTTATTCACAACTGTGTAATGTGTTAACGTCTTCGTCCAATAATTACAGAACCACTCATGGAATCCCTTCCGACGTCACGGGTCAATACATCATATCCATTTGAAACCACTGGAATAGATTACTGCGGTCCTTTCTTGGTCACCCAATAAATTAGAGGGCGATCGCCAATAAAGGTATACTCGTATATGGCAGTATTCATATGCTTCACCACTAAAGCAGTGCATTTTGAAATTGCTCCGGATCTCTCCACATTGGCATTCATCGAGGCATTGAAGCGGTTCATTGCTAGATGCGGAAAATGTGGGGTAATTGCATCCGACAATGCAACGAACTTTATTGGAGCTAATCGAGAGTTGCGCGAACTACTTAAATCATTCACTATCGAAGCACACATCGAAAGAGTTGAAGAATTTTGCAGAAACGAAGGAATCGTCTGGAAGTTCATTCCACCAAGATCCCCACACTTCGGAGGTTTGAGGGAGAGCGCAGTGAAACTTGCGAAACACTACTTGCGTCGTGCCATTGGTAACAACATTTTATCACAAGATGTACCTCACACCATAATCTGCCGAGCGGAAGCAATTGTAAACAGCCGCCCAATCATTCCAATTTCAAGCGACGCAAATGATCTTCGACCGCTCACGCCAGGACATTTTCTCATTGGTCGATCCCTCCTAACCATTCCTGAACCCTCAGTACAGGAAAATGTAAGTAAACTCGCTCGATTCAAAATGGTACAATTCGTTCAACAACAATTCTGGAAACAGGAATATCTGAAGGAATTACATAAACGGCCTAAATGGAACACTGCTTTTCCCAATCTAACAGTAAACGATTTAGTGATCCTCAAGGATGATTTTTTTCCACCATTAAAATGGCCAAGGGTCGCATCACTGCCATTATGCCAGGGGACGATGGCAAGGTAAGGGTAGTAGAGGTGAGAACCGCAGAAGGAATTTACAAACGGGCAATAACGCGAGTCTGTAAATTACCAATAGAACAAGAAGCTTCACACGCATCAAATTGAAAGTAGAACTTTCAAGGGGGGGAGAATGTTCGCGTCCCTCCTGACTGCAGGCACACCTGCCTTTCCAACATATCTTCGTTTTGACATTTGCTCACCCACATACGTATACAAACTCGCTCATCGCACTTTTGTTATACAACTTTTTGTTGTACAACTTTACATTGCCGTCGTCGCTTTGTTGTTTTGAAGAGCTCTAAATTCAATCATCGCATTTTTGGCCATGCACTGCTGCTGCAGCAGCATATGTACTCACAGTTCTTCGCATACGTACCTACTCTTCGCACTCATCGTTTTTGTTTGCTATTTCTACAAATCATACGATATTTTCGCAAACATAAAATAGCTGGACTTTTCCATGGAAAATTCCTATGTATCATACATTTTTGGCAGCCTTCGCTGATTTAATTTATTAGCTATAAGTTAGTTGCCATGTAACTTTGAAGTCGTAAGCATCAACTAATAAAATTCGTACCAAAATCAAATTTGTTCCCCTTATTTTTATCGGAAAAAAATTGTAGAAAAGGCTCATCAGAGGCCAAACATCATTTTTAATCACTCTTTGATAAATAAAGTAGAACGAGGGCTTTTTTTATCATATTGCTGCATTTTTATGTAGGTTTGCAAGACTTGAAATCAAAGTATTTAGAGTTACAGTCGTTAGCAACATTTAACTTGATAATTTTTGCCAAGGAAATTACGCGATGAAAAAACATATTCAAGCCACAAAACGAACTGAAAATGATGGGAAAGCATGCCAGAAACTCATTTGATATTCGAAACATTAGGAATGTGATTTCAAATGGTTTCTAGATAACTTACAAGATTTTTCACGCATGAACACAGTGCTAGGCTTAAACTACTAAACCGATCTCTACCAAATTTTCTACACTTATTATTTGAAGTATAGAATAGGTAATAATTTTATGCGATTCCGGAAAGTGGACCAGGGACCAACCTATTAAAAAAATTATATTTATGATGTGATTTGCTTGAAACTCGGTACACTGGCCGCCTTTTGACTTTGTTCGAATTTAGAATACATTTTTTTCCGGGAAGTGGACCAGGGACCGAGCTATTCAAAAAAATCAAATTTATGATGCGATTTGCTTGAAAATCGGTACCTTGGTAGCCCTTTGCTTCTGTTAAAATAAGAGGCCGACCTATTCAAAAAATTCCCATTTATGATGCGTTTGACACACGACATGACATGTTTTGATACATTAAACGCTTTATATAAACCATATTTTACTTGATTATATAAAGCTTTACATTTTTGGTGGGTACGAATGCTCATTACAATGCGCCGTGGTGACGCCAATGCAATTTATAGAATGATGTGATAATTTTAAACGGCAACAAACGTCAAGCATTTTCGATAACCAGCAATAATAGTCAAGGGAAAACCCAAAGTGCCATCTAGGATCTCGTTGCTTTTTACACGGGCAACTTTATGTTGGATGCTCGCGGGTATCGAGAGCCGAAACCCTTTTGATATATGCGGTAAATAGTAAATCAAAAAATTTTGTTTACATAGATGTCTTGCGCTAAGAGTTACTATTAAAAAATGTTAAATAAAATTCTACGTTAAGAGTCAGTTTTTCATGTGAACTTTAAAAATGAATATTTAAAAAAATTTTAACTTAAGTTTTAAGTTAACAACCAGTTTTTTTTGTGAACTGGGAAAACGAATATTTAAAAAAAGTTAAAATTAAATTCTATGTAAACAGTACTGTTCACATGTAACCCTAAATATTTAAGTAAAAATGTCTTCAGAAGAATGGTTGTTATTTTGCTTATTTTCTTCATGCGAGCGGAGCAGCGGATAAAAGCTAGTAAATCTAAGAGTAGTTCGTAAGTATTATTAGCAAATACTTAAATTACGTTAATACTTACCCAAAAGCCACTCTGTGCTGAAAAGTGTATGCACTTATTAAATATCGCAGTCTCGTTCGATTTCTTGGTTGGAAAAATAATGCCCGAACTCTGTTGTCTATCCATCCTTCCAAAAATAAATCGACGTTGTTGTCGTCTATTTTCTTTGCAGTCGTGTACGGTAGCTTTTTTCTAATGAACTCTACAGATAGAATTTTAAGTTTTATTGATATTAATAGTATGTTTCTTTTTAATAATTCGCGAATGAGTATTATGTATTACATTATAACTTTTTATTGAATCGCAAAAGCAGTTTTTGGAACCATCTACCAGGGGCTACCATTCTCATAGTTCATTACGAAAACGTATTCATTATTGTAGTATTTACACATGTTTATATACAAAGTGATACCTAACTCTGCTTGCCTATAACACCGAAGCTTTTAGATTCAATTTCAAGGAATCTGAACATTTCAAATAAATTCTAAGCAAAAACGTAGTGAACACTCTGTGTAGGTATAGTTGGGATGAGTCGATTTTAATTTGTATAGTCTACTTATAGGTGTTGAAAGTAAACTTGTCCGACGGTAGCCGTAAGGGAACAAAGGGAATCTGTTCGACACCACCAGTTTTGGCATGAAAGGGCACAATTAGTCTCTTCGTAGGACATGCTCAAACAAAAGGGGTCAGTTCAACACATACAAGGAGATCAAAACTGGCACTGGTCGAATGCTCCTTTGTGACTCATCCCGGATTCATCCTAAACTAATAGCTGAACTGTCTGCCTACCCTGCAAAAAAGGGATTAGTCTAGGATGAATCCGAGATTAGTCGCGAAGGAGCATGCGACCAATGCCAGTTTTGATTTCCTATAATGATAATAATTGGTCTCTTTTATACACAAAAGGGTAGTGTCCGACAGATTCCCTTTGTTTCCTTACTGGTACGTTCGGTCAAGTTTAGTTTCAACACCTAAAAGTGGGCTACAGAATTTAAAATCGACTTATTTCAACTATGCCTGTAACAGAATAGTTGAGATCAATTGGATCCCACTGTAGACGAAAGGTATTGATCGCGGATCACTCTCATTAGAGATCAGTCGCATGACTAACTTGCAACTAACCGAACATCAGCATGGATTCCGTAAATGCATAGTACCACCACCGCGCTAAAGGCCATCACTACTCAGATAGGTGTCGGTCTCAAACACCATCGTCCAAATGATAGGACCGTGCTAGTTGCTCTAGACCTTTCGAAAGTTTGGATTCATGCGAAACTCATTAACGACTTCCAGGATTCAACTCTTCCTCCCTGTCTAAAGCGAAGATCAAACCCACGTATAATTAAACAAGGGGTGCCACAGGGTGGTGCCCTATCCCCGCTTTACGAACCACTTGTTCAAAGCCAAAATACAGTGGCCGAAAGCAATTTATGGAGAAGGTTAAAGCGACATAATCTTTCGCCAAAAACTGCACTTCAGAAGAGCGACAAAACGTCATTTCATAACTTTTACAAATTGCTAAAAATTTTTGCAACTCTCCCCGTTTCCACTTCAAGAGCAGATTGCACCTTTTCAACTGTTCTTCTTCTTTAAACGATTTTGGCCGTCCAACTTAGCTCGACAGTCGTTACTTCTTTCTGCCAATTGGAAACACCACGGCATCGCAAATAGGTCTCACTTGGTCATTCCATTGGGTGTTTCTCTTCCTCTGCTGCCACCGGCGAGTGCCGATAATAATATCTTCTGGGCCGGAGCATTTTCAATCATTCGCACAACATGGCCTAGCCAACGAAGCCGCTGGGTGTTAGTTCGTGGGATTATGTCTGTGTCTGAATATAGCTCATACAGCTCGTCATCTCGTCATTAAATATTCTTCGGTAATCACCTCCGCCAACGCGGAAGGGTCCGTCAATCTTTCGAATAACCTTTCTCTCGAATACTCCCAGAGCCGCCTCATCAGATGTGTTATCTACGTAACTCTACCGGACAGGTAATTACAATATTGTTATGAACATTATGCTTTGCAATTGTTGAATATCTTATCTTATTTATCCCTTCTTTTTATACAATTAAAGAGTGGTTGGCGGTACATAAAAATATACCCATTACAACACAAGAAGTAATTGAAAATTGTGTGTTAAGCAAAGAATATTAAAACTCACTTTATAAGTAATAATAATATTTGTTGACCCATTACAACACAAGAAGTAATTGCAAATTGTGTGTTAAGCAAAGAAGCTTAGAACTCACTTTATAAGTAATAATAATATTTTGTTGACTTGTACATAAATATATGTACACGTAGGAAACATGTAGATATGTGCAATGTGTAAAAACTTTAGTATATAACAACGAAGAGCTTATACATTATAAACTTGCACAAAAAAAACTGGATTAACCACAAATTAAAAAAATACAATAAGTTTATTTTTTAAATTTTAATAAATCATTAATACCCTATGAAATAAACGAGTAGACAAGAAATATATTACGGTAAGAACGGCATACGTGCATAATAAAAGAATGGGTACAGGCGAATCCTCTGAGCATTGTGTGTCTCAAATTTCAGCTATCGACGCAATTTTGTAGCATCCCCCCTTCCCCAAATCCTGGCTACGCCACTGTTATGACCACCTCCATAATTCCAGAAAAATGGAACCAGGGAAAGCTGGTACCACTACTAAAGCCTGGAAACCCAGCTAACGTTGGGGAGTCATATCGGCGGATATCGATCCTTCTCGAGAAGCGAAGACACTGGAGACAGTGTTGCTCCCTTACTACATCACTACCTTGCAGCTCGACGACGTTGGTCTCAACCAAAATCGAAAGCTTTCGACACTGTCAATCCGAGCAACTTATTAACGACCTTGAAGACTCAGCCTTTCCCCCTGTCTTTAACGTTGGTCCGCCAATTATCTGAGTGGTGGGGAATTCAGAGGTGAACTATCATAACCACGTCTAATTAAACAAGGGATGCCACAGGGTGACGTCCTATCTCCCCACCAGAGGGTTTCTAGAACGTCTCTTACGCCGATGATTGCACGATTTTGCTACCGGCCTTTCCGTGAATGAGCTGTGCTCAAGAATTAATTCATACCTTCCGTCCTTGTCCGGTTTTTTTGCTGGGCGAAATCTGGCCCTATCATCGACTAAATCCTCGGTCACAACATCGTTGCGTTTGATAATTTTCTCGCCAAAGTACAAAGCCGCAACAAAATTCTCAAATCACTAGCTCGCAGCACTTGGGGAAAAGATGAAGAAACGTTCCTGACAACGTTCAAGGCCAGCCGGTTCTGAGCTATGTGTCGCCAATATGGGCTTTCAGACACCGATTGGACGAAGTCGCAGGTCTGTCAAAACACCGCACTCATAACTGCCACGGGATGTGTTCTTATGTCACTTGAACTTCATCTCCACATTGGGGCAAAAATGCTCCGTTTTTAGGAGCATAATGAAGTGCTAACCAGACAATTCCTGCTGAACTGTTAAAAACAACAACACACTAACAGGCACCTGCTTGAAGAAAATCCCAGAAAAATAAGGAAACATCTATGATGAAATTCGGTACCACATAATTGCGCAGTTTGATCCAAAGGTGCATCGACAGGCCCCCAGCAACATCCACACAGAAAAGGTAAACTCCTTTGTCGGCGCTCGCCCAATGAACTCCGTCATTCAGGCACTAGCTTCACCTGTTGCTGATGAAGAACGCGAATTGCCTAGAGAGACAAGAGTCATGCTGGCCCAGACATGCCAAATGTTTGCCCGGCATGTGGAATGTCTTCCCATGACACCAGAGGCAGGACTAAGTTGGTGTATATTGGAACGATTTCTCGTCATCCCTTGTCAAATTTGGTTTTGTAACAAACCGGTTTCAGCGTTGCTGAGTGTTTAGTTTCGTTCTGATCTTTGTCTATCCATTGTCTTTTATACATACATATATAGTCTGTGGATGCTGTAGCAGGTAATATTAATATGTGTGCGCATGCGCTGGAGCAGGTAATGTGAATATGCGTTAGTTTATTATGGTGTGTCTAAATCGATGCCTATAATGGGGCTGTTTTTACACGCTCGGTAGCTAAGTGATAGCTTGAGGCGGGTAGAAATCGGTGATTTTTTCCTTTTGGTTAATTTTGTGTGTTCGTATGTTCATTGTTACTTGTTTTGGTGCTGTACTTGCGGTATTGTTTCGTTTTTCGTAAATCAGCTTTAAAAGTTCAAATATCTTGTCAGAGTTGGTGTTTGTTTGTTCGTTTATTATTCTACCGTCAAATGTTTTTAATTTGTATATTTCCATGTTTTCAAGTACATTGTGGCGCCGACTTTTTCCCTGTATGTGAAGTATTCGGACCGTTTTTTTGATGTTTGCTGGGGTGCATTTGTTTTCAAACATGTGATTTGCGAAGTTATATTCTGGTACGTTGGTGGATTTCTGGGTTTTTTTTGTTGAAGTCTCTGATGTGGTCTTGGAATCGCGTACTAATTTTCGTCGTATTGGCATTCCCAGGTGTTACAAAACCAAATTTGACAAGGGATGACGGAAAATCGTTCCAATGTACATCAACTTTCCACCCTGTCGGAAAATCAACAAAACCAAATAAAACGGGACTAAGTGTTCAAAGACGCAAATCTGACGGGCAAACTTCGAAGACATTATCATCACTCACAAAATAAAGACCAAGAAACAGATAATAAATCCACTTACGAAATAGCTACAGAGCTGGCACCACATACCATGGTGATGAGACCTGCTTTTACATTATTTGCATTAAAATTACAGGGAAGTTCAACTAGTGTCTGAAATACGAATAAAATATTTAATTTAGTAGTATGTTTGCACATTTTTTTAAAAAGTGTAGTTTTTCTCGATATATGTAAGTACTAGTACCCATATACACCAACATATGCACAAAAGCTATTGTTACAGAGAGACACCTGTCCTGCCCTTTTTTTTAAACCTAATTATTTCCGCAGGACGCTGCGTCTAACTCAGAGATTTTTACAGCGTTATGAATTAAAAATTCAATTTGGTTTGAAAATAACAGAGCAGAAAGTGTTCAAGTTATAACTGGCATCCAATACCCATTTTTTTTCAACGGAACAATTTTTGTGCATGATTTTTGCACAGTTTAAGTTTTAAAGAAATAATAATGTGATATTGAAGAGTTTTTGGAAGCGAGAGTACTGCCATTTGAATTATCAAAATCGGTCCAGTATATCGAAAGTTATTGAACTTTGATGTAAAAAGGACAAACATTTTCAAATGGTCATAAGCAGGATAAAATTTTTTTTTCCACAAATCAAAGATACACATTTGTTTATATTGTTAATAGACACCAAATAATAACAGTATTGATGAAAAATAAATTTTCTCAGTTTTAACTGACCTGTTTCAGAAATTCTTACTCAGCTATAGACTTCTCTCTATAGAACCTCAAAAGCGTTTGCTTAATTTCTCGCGTTTGACTAGTCGGATTTTGTTCATTTTTGAGATGGTATCCTCTCTCCGACAGCATTTCCTGTTTTGAAATACTTGTTTTTATACCTTTCATGAACATGAAATGGTATATTAACTTTGGTCCGATGTTTGTAAGTTTAGAAATATAAGAGATAGACCCACCATTAAGTATACCAAATTGATCAGGACGATGAACTGAGTTGATACAGCCATGCCCGTCTGTCCGTCTGTCCGTCCGTCCGTCCGTCTGTTTGAACGCAACCTAGTCCACCAATTTTTGAGAGATCTCGATAAAATTTGGCACACGGATGTATTTTTGTATTATATTAGACATTTGTCGGATCCGGTATAATCTGGTCACTATAGTATATATCTCCCATACAACCGATCGTTCAAATAAGAGGATTATGACTATTTCTCCCTCATTTTTAAAGAGTAAAGCTTGAAACTTGGTGAGATATTTTCTTATGGATAGTAAAAGATTTCGTGAAAAGTCAGCAAGATCGGAGCTATATATAGTATATATCCCATACAACCGATCGTTCAGATAAGAGGATTATGGTCATTTCTCCCTCATTTTGAAATATTAAAACTTGAAACTTGGTGAGATATTTCCTTATAGATGGCTAATATTTGGTAAAAAAATCACCAAGATCGGAGCTATATATAGTATACATCCCATACAACCGATCGTTCAGATAAGAGGATTATGGTCATTTATCACTCATTTTGGAAGATTACAACTTGAAACTTACTGAGATATTTGCTTACAGATAACAAAAAATTTGGTAAAAAAATCGCTAGGATCGGAGCTATATATAGTATATATCCCATACAACCGATCGTTCAGATAAGAGGATTATGGCCATTTCTCCCTCATTTTAAAAGATTAAAACTTGAAACTTGGTGAGATATTTTCTTATGGATATTAAAAGATTTCGTAAAATAATCACCAAGATGGGAGCTATATATAGTATATATCCCATACAACCGATCGGTCAGATAAGAGGATTATGGCCATTTCTTCCTCATTTTAAAAGGTTAAAGCTTGAAACTTGGTGAGATATTTTCTTATGGATAGTAAAAGATTTCGTAAAAAAGTCAGCAAGATCGGAGCTATATATAGTATATATCCCATACAACCGATCGTTCAGATAAGAGGATTATGGTCATTTATCACTCATTTTGGAAGATTACAACTTGAAACTTACTGAGATATTTGCTTACATATAACAAAAAATTTGGTAAAAAAATCGCTAAGATCGGAGCTATATATAGTATATATCCCATACAACCGATCGTTCAGATAAGAGGATTATGGCCATTTCTCCCTCATTTTAAAAGATTAAAACTTGAAACTTGGTGAGATATTTTCTTATGGATATTAAAAGATTTCGTAAAATAATCACCAAGATGGGAGCTATATATAGCATATATCCCATACAACCGATCGGTCAGATAAGAGGATTATGGCCATTTCTTCCTCATTTTAAAAGATTAAAACTTGAAACTTGGTGAGATATTGTCTTATGGATAGTAAAAGATTTCGTAAAAAGTCAGCAAGATCGGAGCTATATATAGTATATATCCCATACAACCGATCGTTCAGATAAGAGGATTATGGCCATTTCTCCCTCATTTTAAAAGAATAAAACTTGAAACTTGGTGAGATATTTTCTTATGGATATTAAAAGATTTCGTAAAAAAATCACCAAGATCGGAGCTATATATAGTATATATCCCATACACCCTATCGTTCAGATAAGAGGATTATGGCCATTTCTCCCTCATTTTAAAAGATTAAAACTTGAAACTTGGTGAGATATTTTCTTATGGATATTAAAAGATTTCGTAAAATAATCACCAAGATGGGAGCTATATATAGTATATATCCCATACAACCGATCGGTCAGATAAGAGGATTATGGCCATTTCTTCCTCATTTTAAAAGATTAAAACTTGAAACTTGGTGAGATATTTTCTTATGGATAGTAAAAGATTTCGTAAAAAGTCAGCAAGATCGGAGCTATATATAGTATATGTCCCATACAACCGATCGGTCAGATAAGAGGATTATGGCCATTTCTTCCTCATTTTAAAAGATTAAAACTTGAAACTTGGTGAGATATTTGCTTATGGATAGTAAAAGATTTCGTAAAAAGTCAGCAAGATCGGAGCTATATATAGTATATATCCCATACAACCGATCGTTCAGATAAGAGGATTATGGTCATTTCTCCCTCGTTTTGAAATATTAAAACTTGAAACTTGGTGAGATATTTCCTTATAGATGGCTAATATTTGGTAAAAAAATCACCAAGATCGGAGCTATATATAGTATACATCCCATACAACCGATCGTTCAGATAAGAGGATTATGGCCATTTCTCCCTCATTTTAAACGATTAAGACTTGAAACTTGGTGAGATATTTTCTTATTGATAGTAAAAGATTTCGTAAAAAAGTCACCAAGATGGGAGCTATATATAGTATATATCCCATACAACCGATCGTTCAGATAAGAGGATTATGGCCATTTCTTCCTCATTTTAAAAGATTAAAACTTGAAACTTGGTGAGATATTTTCTTATGGATAGTAAAACATTTCGTAAAAAGTCAGCAAGATCGGAGCTATATATAGTATATATCCCATACAACCGATCGTTCAGATAAGAGGTTTATGGTCATTTCTCCCTCATTTTGAAATATTAAAACTTGGTGCGATATTTTCTTATAGATGGCTAATATTTGGTAAAAAAAATCACCAAGATCGGAGCTATATATAGTATATATCCCATACAACCGATCGTTCAGATAAGAGGATTATGGCCATTTCTCCCTCATTTTAAAAGATTAAAACTTGAAACTTGGTGAGATATTTTCTTATGGATATTAAAAGATTTCGTAAAAAAATCACCAAGATCGGAGCTATATATAGTATATATCCCATACAACCGATCGTTCAGATAAGAGGATTATGGTCATTTCTCCCTCATTTTGAAATATTAAAACTTGAAACTTGGTGAGATATTTCCTTATAGATGGCTAATATTTGGTAAAAAAAAATCACCAAGATCGGAGCTATATATAGTATATATCCAATACAACCGATCGTTCAGATAAGAGGATTATGGCCATTTGTCCCTCATTTTAAAAGATTAAAACTTGAAACTTGGTGAGATATTTTCTTATGGATATTAAAAGATTTCGTAAAAAAATCACCAAGATGGGAGCTATATATAGTATATATCCCATACAACCGATCGTTCAGATAAGAGGATTATGGTCATTTCTCCCTCATTTTAAAAGATTAAAACTTGAAACTTGGTGAGATATTTTCTTATGGATATTAAAAGATTTCGTAAAAAAATCACCAAGATGGGAGCTATATATAGTATATATCCCATACAACCGATCGTTCAGATAAGAGGATTATGGTCATTTCTCCCTCATTTTGAAATATTAAAACTTGAAACTTGGTGACATATTTCCTTATAGATGGCTAATATTTGGTAAAAAAATCACCAAGATCGGAGCTATATATAGTATATATCCCATACAACCGATCGTTCAGATAAGAGGATTATGGCTATTTCTCCCTCATTTTAAAAGATTAAAACTTGAAACTTGGTGAGATATTTTCTTATGGATATTAAAAGATTTCGTAAAAAAATCACCAAGATGGGAGCTATATATAGTATATATCCCATACAACCGATCGTTCAGATAAGAGGATTATGGCCATTTCTTCCTCATTTTAAAAGATTAAAACTTGAAACTTGGTGAGATATTTTCTTATGGATATTAAAAGATTTCGTAAAAAAATCACCAAGATCGGAGCTATATATAGTATATATCCCATACAACCGATCGTTCAGATAAGAGGATTATGGCTATTTCTCCCTCATTTTAAAAGATTAAAACTTGAAACTTGGTGAGATATTTTCTTATGGATATTAAAAGATTTCGTAAAAAAATCACCAAGATGGGAGCTATATATAGTATATATCCCATACAACCGATCGTTCAGATAAGAGGATTATGGCCATTTCTTCCTCATTTTAAAAGATTAAAACTTGAAACTTGGTGAGATGTTTTCTTATGGATATTAAAAGATTTCGTAAAAAAATCACCAAGATGGGAGCTATATATAGTATATATCCAATACAACCGATCGTTCAGATAAGAGGATT
Organism: Merzomyia westermanni; assembly: GCA_949987695.1. Taxonomy (NCBI): domain Eukaryota; kingdom Metazoa; phylum Arthropoda; class Insecta; order Diptera; family Tephritidae; genus Merzomyia; species Merzomyia westermanni. Next base: position 78,932,012 of record OX465288.1, read on the forward strand.
ATGGCCATTTGTCCCTCATTTTAAAAGATTAAAACTTGAAACTTGGTGAGATATTTTCTTATGGATATTAAAAGATTTCGTAAAAAAATCACCAAGATGGGAGCTATATATAGTATATATCCCATACAACCGATCGTTCAGATAAGAGGATTATGGTCATTTCTCCCTCATTTTAAAAGATTAAAACTTGAAACTTGGTGAGATATTTTCTTATGGATATTAAAAGATTTCGTAAAAAAATCACCAAGATGGGAGCTATATATAGTATATATCCCATACAACCGATCGTTCAGATAAGAGGATTATGGTCATTTCTCCCTCATTTTGAAATATTAAAACTTGAAACTTGGTGAGATATTTCCTTATAGATGGCTAATATCTGGTAAAAAAATCACCAAGATCGGAGCTATATATAGTATATATCCCATACAACCGATCGTTCAGATAAGAGGATTATGGCCATTTCTCCCTCATTTTAAAAGATTAAAACTTGAAACTTGGTGAGATATTTTCTTATGGATATTAAAAGATTTCGTAAAAAAATCACCAAGATGGGAGCTATATATAGTATATATCCCATACAACCGATCGTTCAGATAAGAGGATTATGGTCATTTCTCCCTCATTTTGAAATATTAAAACTTGAAACTTGGTGACATATTTCCTTATAGATGGCTAATATTTGGTAAAAAAATCACCAAGATCGGAGCTATATATAGTATATATCCCATACAACCGATCGTTCAGATAAGAGGACTATGGCTATTTCTCCCTCATTTTAAAAGATTAAAACTTGAAACTTGGTGAGATATTTTCTTATGGATATTAAAAGATTTCGTAAAAAAATCACCAAGATGGGAGCTATATATAGTATATATCCCATACAACCGATCGTTCAGATAAGAGGATTATGGCCATTTGTCCCTCATTTTAAAAGATTAAAACTTGAAACTTGGTGAGATATTTTCTTATGGATATTAAAAGATTTCGTAAAATAATCACCAAGATGGGAGCTATATATAGCATATATCCCATACAACCGATCGGTCAGATAAGAGGATTATGGCCATTTCTTCCTCATTTTAAAAGATTAAAACTTGAAACTTGGTGAGATATTTTCTTATGGATAGTAAAAGATTTCGTAAAAAGTCAGCAAGATCGGAGCTATATATAGTATATATCCCATACAACCGATCGTTCAGATAAGAGGATTATGGTCATTTCTCCCTTATTTTGAAATATTAAAACTTGAAACTTGGTGAGATATTTCCTTATAGATGGCTAATATCTGGTAAAAAAATCACCAAGATGGGAGCTATATATAGTATATATCCCATACAACCGATCGTTCAGATAAGAGGATTATGGCTATTTCTCCCTCATTTTAAAAGATTAAAACTTGAAACTTGGTGAGATATTTTCTTATGGATATTAAAAGATTTCGTAAAAAAATCACCAAGATGGGAGCTATATATAGTATATATCCCATACAACCGATCGTTCAGATAAGAGGATTATGGTCATTTCTCCCTCATTTTAAAAGATTAAAACTTGAAACTTGGTGAGATATTTTCTTATGGATATTAAAAGATTTCGTAAAAAAATCACCAAGATGGGAGCTATATATAGTATATATCCCATACAACCGATCGTTCAGATAAGAGGATTATGGTCATTTCTCCCTCATTTTGAAATATTAAAACTTGAAACTTGGTGACATATTTCCTTATAGATGGCTAATATTTGGTAAAAAAATCACCAAGATCGGAGCTTTATATAGTATATATCCCATACAACCGATCGTTCAGATAAGAGGATTATGGCTATTTCTCCCTCATTTTAAAAGATTAAAACTTGAAACTTGGTGAGATATTTTCTTATGGATATTAAAAGATTTCGTAAAAAAATCACAAGATCGGAGCTATATATAGTATATATCCCATACAACCGATCGTTCAGATAAGAGGATTATGGCCATTTGTCCCTCATTTTAAAAGATTAAAACTTGAAACTTGGTGAGATATTTTCTTATGGATATTAAAAGATTTCGTAAAATAATCACCAAGATGGGAGCTATATATAGCATATATCCCATACAACCGATCGGTCAGATAAGAGGATTATGGCCATTTCTTCCTCATTTTAAAAGATTAAAACTTGAAACTTGGTGAGATATTTTCTTATGGATAGTAAAAGATTTCGTAAAAAGTCAGCAAGATCGGAGCTATATATAGTATATATCCCATACAACCGATCGTTCAGATAAGAGGATTATGGCCATTTCTCCCTCATTTTAAAAGATTAAAACTTGAAACTTGGTGAGATATTTTCTTATGGATATTAAAAGATTTCGTAAAAAAATCACCAAGATCGGAGCTATATATAGTATATATCCCATACAACCGATCGTTCAGATAAGAGGATTATGGCCATTTCTCCCTCATTTTAAAAGATTAAAACTTGAAACTTGGTGAGATATTTTCTTATGGATATTAAAAGATTTCGTAAATAATCACCAAGATGGGAGCTATATATAGTATATATCCCATACAACCGATCGGTCAGATAAGAGGATTATGGCCATTTCTTCCTCATTTTTAAAAGATTAAAACTTGAAACTTGGTGAGATATTTTTCTTATGGATAGTAAAAGATTTCGTAAAAAGTCAGCAAGATCGGAGCTATATATAGTATATATCCCATACAACCGATCGGTCAGATAAGAGGATTATGGCCATTTCTTCCTCATTTTAAAAGATTAAAACTTGAAACTTGGTGAGATATTTTCTTATGGATAGTAAAAGATTTCGTAAAAAGTCAGCAAGATCGGAGCTATATATAGTATATATCCCATACAACCGATCGTTCAGATAAGAGGATTATGGTCATTTCTCCCTCGTTTTGAAATATTAAAACTTGAAACTTGGTGAGATATTTCCTTATAGATGGCTAATATTTGGTAAAAAAATCACCAAGATCGGAGCTATATATAGTATACATCCCATACAACCGATCGTTCAGATAAGAGGATTATGGCCATTTCTCCCTCATTTTAAACGATTAAGACTTGAAACTTGGTGAGATATTTTCTTATTGATAGTAAAAGATTTCGTAAAAAAGTCACCAAGATGGGAGCTATATATAGTATATATCCCATACAACCGATCGTTCAGATAAGAGGATTATGGCCATTTCTTCCTCATTTTAAAAGATTAAAACTTGAAACTTGGTGAGATATTTTCTTATGGATAGTAAAACATTTCGTAAAAAGTCAGCAAGATCGGAGCTATATATAGTATATATCCCATACAACCGATCGTTCAGATAAGAGGTTTATGGTCATTTCTCCCTCATTTTGAAATATTAAAACTTGGTGCGATATTTTCTTATAGATGGCTAATATTTGGTAAAAAAAATCACCAAGATCGGAGCTATATATAGTATATATCCAATACAACCGATCGTTCAGATAAGAGGATTATGGCCATTTGTCCCTCATTTTAAAAGATTAAAACTTGAAACTTGGTGAGATATTTTCTTATGGATATTAAAAGATTTCGTAAAAAAATCACCAGATGGGAGCTATATATAGTATATATCCCATACAACCGATCGTTCAGATAAGAGGATTATGGTCATTTCTCCCTCATTTTAAAAGATTAAAACTTGAAACTTGGTGAGATATTTTCTTATGGATATTAAAAGATTTCGTAAAAAAATCACCAAGATGGGAGCTATATATAGTATATATCGCATACAACCGATCGTTCAGATAAGAGGATTATGGTCATTTCTCCCTCATTTTGAAATATTAAAACCTGAAACTTGGTGACATATTTCCTTATAGATGGCTAATATTTGGTAAAAAAATCACCAAGATCGGAGCTATATATAGTATATATCCCATACACCGATCGTTCAGATAAGAGGATTATGGCTATTTCTCCCTCATTTAAAAGATTAAAACTTGAAACTTGGTGAGATATTTTCTTATGGATATTAAAAGATTTCGTAAAAAAATCACCAAGATGGGAGCTATATATAGTATATATCCCATACAACCGATCGTTCAGATAAGAGGATTATGGCCATTTCTTCCTCATTTTAAAAGATTAAAACTTGAAACTTGGTGAGATATTTTCTTATGGATAGTAAAAAGATTTCGTAAAAAGTCAGCAAGATCGGAGCTATATATAGTATATATCCCATACAACCGATCGTTCAGATAAGAGGATTATGGTCATTTCTCCCTCATTTTGAAATATTAAAACTTGAAACTTGGTGAGATATTTCCTTATAGATGGCTAATATCTGGTAAAAAAATCACCAAGATCGGAGCTATATATAGTATATATCCCATACAACCGATCGTTCAGATAAGAGGATTATGGCCATTTCTCCCTCATTTTAAAAGATTAAAACTTGAAACTTGGTGAGATATTTTCTTATGGATAGTAAAAGATTTCGTAAAAAAGTCAGCAAGATCGGAGCTATATATAGTATATATCCATACAACCGATCGTTCAGATAAGAGGTTTATGGTCATTTATCCCTCATTTTGGAAGATTAAAACTTGAAACTTACTGAGATATTTGCTTACAGATAATAAAAAATTTGGTAAAAAAATCGCTAAAATCGGAGCCATATATAGTATATCTCCCATACAACCGGTCGTTCAGATAAGAGGATTATGGCCATTTCTCCATCATTTTAAAAGATTAAAACTTGAAACTTGGTGAGATATTTTCTTATGGATATTAAAAGATTTCGTAAAAAATCACCAAGATGGGAGCTATATATAGTATATATCCCATACAACCGATCGTTCAGATAAGAGGATTATGGCCATTTCTTCCTCATTTTAAAAGATTAAAACTTGAAACTTGGTGAGATATTTTCTTATGGGTAGTAAAAGATTTCGTAAAAAATCACCAAGATCGGAGCTATATATAGTATATATCCCATACAACCGATCGTTCAGATAAGAGGATTATGGCCATTTCTTCTCATTTTAAAAGATTAAAACTTGAAACTTGGTGAGATATTTTCTTATGGATAGTAAAAGATTTCGTAAAAAAGTCAGCAAGATCGGAGTTATATATAGTATATATCCCATACAACCGATCGTTCAGATAAGAGGATTATGGCCATTTCTTCCTCATTTTAAAAGATTAAAACTTGAAACTTGGTGAGATATTTTCTTATGGATAGTAAAAGATTTCGTAAAAAGTCAGCAAGATCGGAGCTATATATAGTATATATCCCATACAACCGATCGTTCAGATAAGAGGATTATGGCCATTTCTTCCTCATTTTAAAAGATTAAAACTTGAAACTTGGTGAGATATTTTCTTATGGATAGTAAAAGATTTCGTAAAAAATCACCAAGATGGGAGCTATATATAGTATATATCCCATACAACCGATCGTTCAGATAAGAGGATTATGGCCATTTGTCCCTCATTTTAAAAGATTAAAACTTGAAACTTGGTGAGATATTTTCTTATGGATATTAAAAGATTTCGTAAAATAATCACCAAGATGGGAGCTATATATAGCATATATCCCATACAACCGATCGGTCAGATAAGAGGATTATGGCCATTTCTTCCTCATTTTAAAAGATTAAAACTTGAAACTTGGTGAGATATTTTCTTATGGATAGTAAAAGATTTCGTAAAAAGTCAGCAAGATCGGAGCTATATATAGTATATATCCCATACAACCGATCGTTCAGATAAGAGGATTATGGCCATTTCTCCCTCATTTTAAAAGATTAAAACTTGAAACTTGGTGAGATATTTTCTTATGGATATTAAAAGATTTCGTAAAAAAAATCACCAAGATCGGAGCTATATATAGTATATATCCCATACAACCGATCGTTCAGATAAGAGGATTATGGCCATTTCTCCCTCATTTTAAAAGATTAAAACTTGAAACTTGGTGAGATATTTTCTTATGGATATTAAAAGATTTCGTAAAATAATCACCAAGATGGGAGCTATATATAGTATATATCCCATACAACCGATCGGTCAGATAAGAGGATTATGGCCATTTCTTCCTCATTTTAAAAGATTAAAACTTGAAACTTGGTGAGATATTTTCTTATGGATAGTAAAAGATTTCGTAAAAGTCAGCAAGATGGGACCTATATATAGTATATATCCCATACAACCGATCGGTCAGATAAGAGGATTATGGCCATTTCTTCCTCATTTTAAAAGATTAAAACTTGAAACTTGGTGAGATATTTTCTTATGGATAGTAAAAGATTTCGTAAAAAGTCAGCAAGATCGGAGCTATATATAGTATATATCCCATACAACCGATCGTTCAGATAAGAGGATTATGGTCATTTCTCCCTCGTTTTGAAATATTAAAACTTGAAACTTGGTGAGATATTTCCTTATAGATGGCTAATATTTGGTAAAAAAATCACCAAGATCGGAGCTATATATAGTATACATCCCATACAACCGATCGTTCAGATAAGAGGATTATGGCCATTTCTCCCTCATTTTAACGATTAAGACTTGAAACTTGGTGAGATATTTTCTTATTGATAGTAAAAGATTTCGTAAAAGTCACCAAGATGGGAGCTATATATAGTATATATCCCATACAACCGATCGTTCAGATAAGAGGATTATGGCCATTTCTTCCTCATTTAAAAGATTAAAACTTGAAACTTGGTGAGATATTTTCTTATGGATAGTAAAACATTTCGTAAAAAGTCAGCAAGATCGGAGCTATATATAGTATATATCCCATACAACCGATCGTTCAGATAAGAGGTTTATGGTCATTTCTCCCTCATTTTGAAATATTAAAACTTGGTGCGATATTTTCTTATAGATGGCTAATATTTGGTAAAAAAAATCACCAAGATCGGAGCTATATATAGTATATATCCAATACAACCGATCGTTCAGATAAGAGGATTATGGCCATTTCTCCCTCATTTTAAAAGATTAAAACTTGAAACTTGGTGAGATATTTTCTTATGGATATTAAAAGATTTCGTAAAAAAATCACCAAGATGGGAGCTATATATAGTATATATCCCATACAACCGATCGTTCAGATAAGAGGATTATGGTCATTTCTCCCTCATTTTAAAAGATTAAAACTTGAAACTTGGTGAGATATTTTCTTATGGATAGTAAAAGATTTCGTAAAAAAATCACCAAGATCGGAGCTATATATAGTATATATCGCATACAACCGATCGTTCAGATAAGAGGATTATGGTCATTTCTCCCTCATTTTGAAATATTAAAACCTGAAACTTGGTGACATATTTCCTTATAGATGGCTAATATTTGGTAAAAAAATCACCAAGATCGGAGCTATATATAGTATATATCCCATACAACCGATCGTTCAGATAAGAGGATTATGGCTATTTCTCCCTCATTTTAAAATATTAAAACTTGAAACTTGGTGAGATATTTTCTTATGGATATTAAAGATTTCGTAAAAAAATCACCAAGATGGGAGCTATATATAGTATATATCCCATACAACCGATCGTTCAGATAAGAGGATTATGGCCATTTCTTCCTCATTTTAAAAGATTAAAACTTGAAACTTGGTGAGATATTTTCTTATGGATAGTAAAAGATTTCGTAAAAAGTCAGCAAGATCGGAGCTATATATAGTATATATCCCATACAACCGATCGTTCAGATAAGAGGATTATGGTCATTTCTCCCTCATTTTGAAATATTAAAACTTGAAACTTGGTGAGATATTTCCTTATAGATGGCTAATATCTGGTAAAAAAATCACCAAGATCGGAGCTATATATAGTATATATCCCATACAACCGATCGTTCAGATAAGAGGATTATGGCCATTTCTCCCTCATTTTAAAAGATTAAAACTTGAAACTTGGTGAGATATTTTCTTATGGATAGTAAAAGATTTCGTAAAAAAGTCAGCAAGATCGGAGCTATATATAGTATATATCCATACAACCGATCGTTCAGATAAGAGGTTTATGGTCATTTATCCCTCATTTTGGAAGATTAAAACTTGAAACTTACTGAGATATTTGCTTACAGATAATAAAAAATTTGGTAAAAAAATCGCTAAAATCGGAGCCATATATAGTATATCTCCCATACAACCGGTCGTTCAGATAAGAGGATTATGGCCATTTCTCCATCATTTTAAAAGATTAAAACTTGAAACTTGGTGAGATATTTTCTTATGGATATTAAAAGATTTCGTAAAAAATCACCAAGATGGGAGCTATATATAGTATATATCCCATACAACCGATCGTTCAGATAAGAGGATTATGGCCATTTCTTCCTCATTTTAAAAGATTAAAACTTGAAACTTGGTGAGATATTTTCTTATGGGTAGTAAAAGATTTCGTAAAAAATCACCAAGATCGGAGCTATATATAGTATATATCCCATACAACCGATCGTTCAGATAAGAGGATTATGGCCATTTCTTCTCATTTTAAAAGATTAAAACTTGAAACTTGGTGAGATATTTTCTTATGGATAGTAAAAGATTTCGTAAAAAAGTCAGCAAGATCGGAGTTATATATAGTATATATCCCATACAACCGATCGTTCAGATAAGAGGATTATGGCCATTTCTCCCTCATTTTAAAAGATTAAAACTTGAAACTTGGTGAGATATTTTCTTATGGATATTAAAAGATTTCGTAAAAAAATCACCAAGATGGGAGCTATATATAGTATATATCCCATACAACCGATCGTTCAGATAAGAGGATTATGGCCATTTATTCCTCATTTTAAAAGATTAAAACTTGAAACTTGGTGAGATATTTTCTTATGGATAGTAAAAGATTTCGTAAAAAGTCAGCAAGATCGGAGCTATACGAGGTGTGTTCAAAAAGTATCGCGAATTTTGAATTTTCGCTGGTTACGTATATTCGAATTTCGAATTTTTTGTGGCGTTATGTTGGTACCCATGTCTCTCACTTATGCCGACAAGCTCGGCCATTTTGAATGTTCAGTTAATTGTTGACAGCTGCTTTGCTTGCACGTGTTTTGGATCGTCTTCGATTTTTACCTATTTTTTTACCAAAATTGCTCAATTGTGACCAAAAACAGCATCGCATGAACATTGCTAATGAGATGTTAAACTCTGTCCGCGACGACCCAAGTTTGCTCCAGAGGGTCATAACTGGTGACGAATCGTGGGTTTATAGTTATGACGTGGAAACCAAAGCTCAATCATCTCAATGAAGCTGCCGCACGAACCAAGACCGAAAAAAGCGCGCCAAGTTCGGTCGAATGTGAAAGTTTTGCTGACAGTTTTCTTCGATTGCAGGGGCGTGGTGCATCATGAGTTCTTGCCACAGGGAAGAACGGTCAATAAGGAATATTACCTGCAAGTTATGCGCAATTTGCGCAGAAGCAATCCGCCAGAAACGCCCGGATTTGTGGAAGAACAAAAATTGGCTTTTGCACCACGATAACGCCCCTGCTCACGCATCGTTGCTTTTGCGCGACTTTTTGGCCAAAAACAACACACTAATGATGCAGCAGCCACCGTATTCCCCAGATCTGGCCCCCTGTGACTTTTTTCTTGTTCCCTAAACTGAAGAGGCCCATGAATGGACGACGTTACGCTTCTCTTGACGAGATAAAGACGGCATCGAAGGAGGAGCTGAACAAGATACAAAAAAATGATTTTTTGAAGTGCTTCGAAGATTGGAAAAACCGTTGGCACAAGTGTATAATATCTCATGGGGGACTACTTTGAAGGGGATAAAATAGATATTCATGAATAAATAAATAATTTTTGAAAAAACACAAAAATTCGCGATACTTTTTGAACACACCTCGTATATAGTATATATCCCATACAACCGATCGTTCAGATAAGAGGATTATGGTCATTCCTCCCTCATTTTGAAATATTAAAACTTGAAACTTGGTGAGATATTTCCTTATAGATGGCTAATATTTGGTAAAAAAATCACCAAGATCGGCGTTATATATCCCATACAACCGATCGTTCAGATAAGAGGATTATGGCCATTTCTCCCTCATTTTAAAAGATTAAAACTTGAAACTTGGTGAGATATTTTCTTATGGATAGTAAAAGATTTCGTAAAAAAGTCAGCAAGATCGGAGCTATATATAGTATATATCCATACAACCGATCGTTCAGATAAGAGGATTATGGTCATTTCTCCCTCATTTTGAAATATTAAAACTTGAAACTTGGTGAGATATTTCCTTATAGATGGCTAATATCTGGTAAAAAAATCACCAAGATCGGAGCTATATATAGTATATATCCCATACAACCGATCGTTCAGATAAGAGGATTATGGCCATTTCTCCCTCATTTTAAAAGATTAAAACTTGAAACTTGGTGAGATATTTTCTTATGGATAGTAAAAGATTTCGTAAAAAAGTCAGCAAGATCGGAGCTATATATAGTATATATCCATACAACCGATCGTTCAGATAAGAGGTTTATGGTCATTTATCCCTCATTTTGGAAGGATTAAAACTTGAAACTTACTGAGATATTTGCTTACAGATAATAAAAAATTGGTAAAAAAATCGCTAAAATCGGAGCCATATATAGTATATCTCCCATACAACCGGTCGTTCAGATAAGAGGATTATGGCCATTTCTCCATCATTTTAAAAGATTAAAACTTGAAACTTGGTGAGATATTTTCTTATGGATATTAAAAGATTTCGTAAAAAAATCACCAAGATGGGAGCTATATATAGTATATATCCCATACAACCGATCGTTCAGATAAGAGGATTATGGCCATTTCTTCCTCATTTTAAAAGATTAAAACTTGAAACTTGGTGAGATATTTTCTTATGGATAGTAAAAGATTTCGTAAAAAATCACCAAGATCGGAGCTATATATAGTATATATCCCATACAACCGATCGTTCAGATAAGAGGATTATGGCCATTTCTTCTCATTTTAAAAGATTAAAACTTGAAACTTGGTGAGATATTTTCTTATGGATAGTAAAAGATTTCGTAAAAAAGTCAGCAAGATCGGAGTTATATATAGTATATATCCCATACAACCGATCGTTCAGATAAGAGGATTATGGCCATTTCTCCCTCATTTTAAAAGATTAAAACTTGAAACTTGGTGAGATATTTTCTTATGGATATTAAAAGATTTCGTAAAAAAATCACCAAGATGGGAGCTATATATAGTATATATCCCATACAACCGATCGTTCAGATAAGAGGATTATGGCCATTTATTCCTCATTTTAAAAGATTAAAACTTGAAACTTGGTGAGATATTTTCTTATGGATAGTAAAAGATTTCGTAAAAAGTCAGCAAGATCGGAGCTATACGAGGTGTGTTCAAAAAGTATCGCGAATTTTGAATTTTCGCTGGTTACGTATATTCGAATTTCGAATTTTTTGTGGCGTTATGTTGGTACCCATGTCTCTCACTTATGCCGACAAGCTCGGCCATTTTGAATGTTCAGTTAATTGTTGACAGCTGCTTTGCTTGCACGTGTTTTGGATCGTCTTCGATTTTTACCTATTTTTTTACCAAATTGCTCAATTGTGACCAAAAACAGCATCGCATGAACATTGCTAATGAGATGTTAAACTCTGTCCGCGACGACCCAAGTTTGCTCCAGAGGGTCATAACTGGTGACGAATCGTGGGTTTATAGTTATGACGTGGAAACCAAAGCTCAATCATCTCAATGGAAGCTGCCGCACGAACCAAGACCGAAAAAAGCGCGCCAAGTTCGGTCGAATGTGAAAGTTTTGCTGACAGTTTTCTTCGATTGCAGGGGCGTGGTGCATCATGAGTTCTTGCCACAGGGAAGAACGGTCAATAAGGAATATTACCTGCAAGTTATGCGCAATTTGCGCAGAAGCAATCCGCCAGAAACGCCCGGATTTGTGGAAGAACAAAAATTGGCTTTTGCACCACGATAACGCCCCTGCTCACGCATCGTTGCTTTTGCGCGACTTTTTGGCCAAAAACAACACACTAATGATGCAGCAGCCACCGTATTCCCCAGATCTGGCCCCCTGTGACTTTTTCTTGTTCCCTAAACTGAAGAGGCCCATGAATGGACGACGTTACGCTTCTCTTGACGAGATAAAGACGGCATCGAAGGAGGAGCTGAACAAGATACAAAAAAATGATTTTTTGAAGTGCTTCGAAGATTGGAAAAACCGTTGGCACAAGTGTATAATATCTCATGGGGACTACTTTGAAGGGGATAAAATAGATATTCATGAATAAATAAATAATTTTTGAAAAAACACAAAATTCGCGATACTTTTTGAACACACCTCGTATATAGTATATATCCCATACAACCGATCGTTCAGATAAGAGGATTATGGTCATTCCTCCCTCATTTTGAAATATTAAAACTTGAAACTTGGTGAGATATTTCCTTATAGATGGCTAATATTTGGTAAAAAAATCACCAAGATCGGAGCTATATATAGTATATATCCCATACAACCGATCGTTCAGATAAGAGGATTATGGCCATTTCTCCCTCATTTTAAAAGATTAAAACTTGAAACTTGGATAGTAAAAGATTTCGTAAAAAAGTCAGCAAGATCGGAGCTATATATAGTATATATCCATACAACCGATCGTTCAGATAAGAGGATTATGGTCATTTATCCCTTTGGTCCGATGTTTGTGACGTTTAGAAATATAAGAGATAGACCCACCATTAAGTATACCAAATTGATCAGGACGATGAACTGAGTTGATACAGCCATGTCCGTCTGTCCGTCCGTCCGTCCGTCTGTTTCAGCGCAAACTAGTCCCTCAATTTTTGAGATATCTCGATGAAATTTGGCACACGATGTATTTTTGTATTATATTAGACATTTGTCGGATCCGGTATAATCGGGTCACTATAGCATATATCTCCCATACAACCGATCGTTCAAATAAGAGATTATAACCATTTCTCCCTCATTTTTCAAGATTAAAACTTGAAACTTGGTGAGATATTTTCTTATAGATAGCAAAAGATTTCGTAAAAAAATCACACAAGATCGGAGCTATATATAGTATATATCCCATACAACCGATCGTTCATAATAAGAGGATTATAGCCATTTCTCCCTCATTTTAAAAGATTAAAACTTGAAACTTGGTGAGATATTTTCTTATGGATAGTGAAAGATTTCGTAAAAAAGTCAGCAAGATCGGAGCTATATATAGTATATATCCCTTACAACCGATCGTTCAGATAAGAGGATTATGGTCATTTATCCCTCATTTTGAAATATTAAAACTTGAAACTTGGTGAGATATTTGCTTATAGATGTAAA